>MPUH01000102.1:0-107385 GCA_001970955.1 Stentor coeruleus
CTGATACTGCTTTTGCTTTTCGATCTGCCTTTGAGAAACCATATATAAAACAAATATTTAAACTCTATTTTCATGTAATACTATAAAAATCATAAGTTAAATATGGCTATAGCATGATCTCTGGAGATTATGTTTCAATGATAGTTGAGAATGGGCTTATAGAAGACCGGACTGGCGGCGTGAGAAATGGAAGACCAAAAACGATGACTTAGTTGGAGGTTTTGATAACCTTTACGAAAAAGCCAAAGTTATTGCGGCAGATGAAATGATGCACTTTACTTGGACAAGAGATTTTGCTACAGGAGGTGCTTTATTCTCTTTTTATATAGTATCATCACGAATAAAATATATTAGAAAGGTAATAAATTGATGACTAGAAATGGAGGGTTAGCGATGATAGGAGATCTAAGTTAATCAGAGCCTCATATTCATTGAGACTCTTTTTCTATACTTTTCAAGATAGTTAAATTTTTTTTTTTACTTATAAGGAAATGTGATTCATCAATTGAAATAGTGCATTCAGCTGTGAACCCCTCTTCAGTTTATTTAATAAACTTATTAATTTCTTTTTATGCTGAACTATATATTGTGTTAACTATCTTTAGTCCTAGATTTGCATCTCTGTGATTAATTTTTGAAATTACCTTAGAAGCAAAATATGTATTAGAAAAAATAGTTTGAATAAAATTCAATATTCCAATAAGGGTAAATTTTTAGAAAGAGCTTTCTGATTAAAATTATTCTGTTATATTTTCTATAATGACTTATAAAACAATCAAAACTAGAGTAAACTTAGAGTGCTATTCGAACCTTGCAATGATTATTTCCTGTCCTTAGTAGTTTTTTTTTGAGGTCCATTGGAAGAATACAATTATGATATAGTATATAAAAACAATCTTTTTAATTATTTTTAGATTCTAAACATTTTTCTAGCTATTTTCCTATTCTCATATATTCCCTTCAAGCCAGGCATCCATATCTTCTTATCAAAAAAACTCTAAAGCACATCATTCAACCTAAGAAACTCAATAAAAATTCTTGAAAAGGTTATCTTCTAGCAAAACCATCCAAACTCTATCAGTACCATCAACTTAACCTTTAACATAAATTTATCATATGAACTTCTATTCATAAATGTCGTTGAAGTCTTATATTTCAAATGGCCGACAACCAACTTTCCTACGACAGTCTAGGTAAAGCGTTTTTCGAAGAGTGGGACTCAAAACTCGACAAAGAAATCCTCGACACATCAATCCCAACAAGTAAGTCGTTCAATGAATCAAGTATCGCTCTTGACAACGGGACCTTATACGGATCATCTCGCGGACTGAGTCGCCGTCGAGTCATAAGCAGCCTCGAAGACTCAGAAGTGCCTCAAAAAGAAGACCATCGTGAACTCATAGGCCAAATCAACGAAATGCTTAAAAAAAATGGTTTTGGCCCTTTAAAATCTTCACATGGCTCATTGCTCAGACTTATTCGTGCTTTATTAGAAAATATAGAAGAATTAACATACGGGATGAACTNTCATCGTGAACTCATAGGCCAAATCAACGAAATGCTTAAAAAAAATGGTTTTGGCCCTTTAAAATCTTCACATGGTTCATTGCTCAGACTTATTCGTGCTTTATTAGAAAATATAGAAGAATTAACATACGGGATGAACTTTGCCTCACTCGATAACATTTTTAAGAAGTTTTTCAATAGAAGTATAGACAAAAACAACAAATTCGATATTGCTATAGTCAGCATGATCACAGTTTATGAGATGCAGAAAAACAATTTTCAAAGAGAAATCGAGAAACTTCTCAAAGAACTTCAAGGGAAAATGAAGAAAGTAGCACAAATTGAAGGGGATTTGAGGCAAGGGTATCAAGTGCTTAATGAAATGCAAGAGAAACTTAATGCTTTAGAAAACAGAGGAATTGATGTGAAAGCTGAGATAAAAGATGATAAAAGAGAAGATGTTGTTAATCAGGAGATTGTTTGTGAGGTATGTAAGATATTGTCTATAAAGGAACCTTTGCAAATCCCTGCTGCTGTAGCAAAGCTTGAAAAAGTTCTTAGGGCAGTGCCGCAGTTGGAGAAATTCATTAAAGAAGTTTATCAAATAGTCGCTAGTGAAGAAAAGGCAGGGAAAATTAGCATGGAGCTAGTTATCCCAGCTTTGCGGCAGAGTTTCAGAGAACTCAAAGAACTAAGAAATAAAAGGAAAACCCCAGAAAAACGCATGCAGACAACTTTTGAACAAGAAGTCATTGAGCACTTCAAACATCTTTTCGAAATTGTCAAAGACGAAGACATCATTGAAACCATGGATCAAGTTTTCCTCTTTGTCCATGAGCTCAGGTCCTTCCTCAAAAGCATCCGAAGTGCTTTGAATCTAGATGAAGATATAACAGTAAACGGCATCCTCCTAAGGCTCAAACGCATGATAGAAAACTTTTAGTTGGTATATAATAATTCATTCTCCAATAAAAAAAGCACATAAAATAATTATAAAAACCTCTAAAAGTACTATAAAAAACCTTGAAAAAACAATAAAGTACTTATGAAAAATCTACATAATAAAGTCTAATAAATGGATCTTATAGCTAGTGTATTTGACTCAAACAGTAAATGCTACAAGTGCAAAAACTCTTTCAGTTTTCTGTCTAAGCGGCGAAAATGCGTGACTTGCGGTAATATCCAAACAGGAAAAATATTTTGCAAAAAGTGCAGTACTAAAGTTAGTATCCCAGGAATTTTTACAGACAAGCGATATTGTAAAGATTGTCATATAAAAGAATCAACTAAGACTTCATCAAAAGCTCCTCCTCCAGCAAAACCCACAGTACCTCCACCACCAGTATCTAATACAAGTGAAGAGGTTAAAGCTGGGTTAAAAATATCAGAAGAAGAATATGAGACAAATAAACAGTCAATTGTTGATGTTGTGAATACTATAAATCAAGGGGTTAAAGCAATGCCTAGAGCGGCAAGTGTAATTTCTATATAGTTTGCTAGGTCTGGTAATCAATATTTACAACTAATTCCTGAAGACCCTTTAAATCATTATGAAATCTTAAGCAAATTAGGAGAAGGTGGAGCTGGAAGTGTTTATTTGTGTAAAAATAAAACAACTAATGAGAATTTCGCTGTTAAGAGGATTGAGATTAAACATGATCAACATAGAGAATTGATACTTAATGAGATAATATTGACGAAGTTATCAGCAAGTCCATATATTGTCAATTACTATGAAAGCTATGATCATGAAGGGTATCTTTGGCTTATTGTTGAGCTTATGAAAGCTAGCCTTACTGATTTGATACTAGGAAATGCAGGGAAAATCCCTGAAAAAATCATTGCTTATGTTATGAGAGAAACTTTGCTTGGGTTAAAATGCATGCATGATAGTTTTAGAATCCATAGGGATATTAAAAGCGATAATATACTTATATCGCTTGATGGGGCAGTTAAATTAGCTGATTTCGGATATGCAGCACAGTTGACTCAGGAGCAAGATGTAAGACATACGGTTGTTGGAACACCTAGTTGGATGGCCCCTGAGTTAGTTACAGGTAGTGATTATGGACTTGGTGTTGATGTATGGAGTTTAGGCATTGTGGCAATTGAAATGGTCCTTGGGGAACCTCCTTATTTAGAAGAAAGTCCAATGAGAGCATTATATCTTATTGCCACTAAACCTTCACCTTCTGTGCCTAGAAATGCTGGTTGGAGTGAAAATATGGTCAATTTTGTTGACCTGTGTTTGATGAAAGATCCTTTGAGAAGACCTAATTGTCAGCTTTTGTTACAACACCCATTGATTGCTGAGGTGAATCAAGGAGACAAACAATTTTTTATTGATTTTGTCACGTCTTGGGCTAATAAAAGACGAAGGAAAGCCCATTAGATAAGTAATAGAGCTAGATGGTTTAAGTTTTTATATGAAAAAACCTTGACTTTATGTTCTGATTTGTGTTTTTTAGGCAATTGTTAGGCTTTTACGACATCTTGGACTTCAAACTAGGGTTTTCGAAGCGTTTTTATTGTTTTTCAGTTCATGAGTAGGGAGAAAAAGTTAGTTTTATTGTAAAATTATAAGAAAATACTGTTTTGTAGTATTTTTATGCTATTTTATTTGGAGTTATTTAAGATTACTAGTTAATTAGTGTATTTTAAGTATATATTTGGGTTTTTTAGTAGGTTTTGGGTGCATTCTTTAATTGAACTTCGTCTTGGATAGTTCTTGCAAGGCTCTTCATTAACTTCAAAAACTTTTTCGATGTCTGTACTATACTCTTCTATAACAAAAATATTGTTTTTCCTTGGACTTGAACAGTAAGAAAACACCTCATCAGGGATTGGAGACTCGTAATTTGAGTCCCTAATGAATTCTTCGTCAAATGAGTTCTCTATAAAACTCATTTCCAATATGCTTTTACGTTCTTCTCTTATGCAACAAGTGCTTCCACTATAAATTACTCCCATTTCTATGATTTACTTTGGAGTATTATGTTTAAAAATAGTTCATTTAATTCAGAGTTTAATTTTTAAATTAAATTCAGGTGATATTTTGCTAATAAACTCTAGTTCTGTATATAAAAAATATACAAGTCACACTACTCCCATACTATAAATGGCAGATTCCCAACCAAAGAAAAGGACTTTCAGACGCTACACCTATAAAGGGATCGATCTTGAAGACCTAGTCAAAATGGAAAGGGATAAATTCGTGAAAATGCTAGGGTCAAGGGCAAAGCGAAGACTCGTAAATAGAGAAGTTCCCCACAAATACATCCGCTTTTATAAAAAATGCGTAGCTGCTAAAAAAGATGTTCCTTTAGGAGAAAAGCCAAAAGCAGTCAAAACTCATTTAAGAAATGCGATTATCCTTCCAGAACTTGTTGGATCAGTTGTTGGTATTTACAATGGACGTACTTTTGTCCCTGTTGAAATCAAGCCTGATATGATTGGGAGGTATCTTGCAGAATTCTCAATTACATATAAACCAGTTAAGCATGGAAGACCTGGAATTGGTGCTTCTAAAGGTTCGACAGCAGTAGATCTTAAGTAATAGAAGAATTATTATGGACTATGAAATTTTAAGATGTTTAGGAAAGTTTTTTATGAATTTTTTCATGTAAAGATAGTTTGGAGGATAATCTGCATGTGGGTGTATAGAAATTTTCGTTAAAATACGCTATGATAATTTAAGATATGTAGAGCTCTTTATATAGATAATAATGAAATTGATGAAAATAAATTGAAATGAAGGCTTGATAAAAAAGGGTTTTATTATAGACAATGTGAAAGATTTATAAACATTTACAACAGTTTCTTATTTAAACTATAAATTCTGTATATCAAAAAAAAAAAAGCCATTCAATTTTTTAAAATTTGTTCAGCACTTGTGCTCTGATTAGGGAACATATTAAACTTGTGTTAACCTGAAATATTTTCTGGAAGTAAAGGGCGTTAATTACTTGAACCATATACTTTTCTTTAAAATCCCATCTTAGCGTAAACTCCATAAGACTAACTGGTTGTCTTGATGTTTGAAAAACCTCATTAAGTAATGTATTCTTTGAAATTATACTTAAATTTCCAAACTAGAATATTTATCCAATTATTTGAGGTTCCCAAAAAATAAGTTATTTTTTTAATTGATTCGTTAAAAGGTTCAAGAAACAAAGGTTGCTTATATTAAATCTCTGTAATAATTCTGCTTATTGGAAGCATATCACTAGCTTAACTGCATATTATTTTTTTAATAGATTTCTGGACTTTGGTATCTAAAAGCAATGATGCAATTTATGCATTTTGAACAGGCTATTATTTTCCACAGCCAGAATCTCTTATTTTCCATATTTCGTTTAGAATAAGGTTTATTTCTGGTTTATATCTCAGCATATTCACTTAGAATGATGAATAGGAATATGGACTGCATACCATAAAGTCAATTAGCGAACATTTAATATAGTTAAAACTAGATAAATTTAATCCTATTTATAAATTAATTCTTGGAGTTTGATTATGCTTGCATACATGGGGCTTATTTTATATATTCTAAATAGAATTATATAGTTATTTATATAAAATTCATCACATATTTTGAAAACTAAACTAATTATTCGATAGATATACACTCATTGCATATATTCCATAAGTAAATCCTTATCTAAGTTTCAAATAGCAAAAAATCCCTTGTTCCTCTAATTAAAACTTGACTCATAACTCCATAACTAATAGTTTTTTAATATATTTGTATTTATTCATTATCTTCTATATGTTTCATAAGTAAGTTTAATAAACCAAACTTATAATCATATCAATTATTTACACCCAATTCCATGTTAGTCTATAATCTTAAATAAAAATTCCCTCTTGACTTCTTAATTTCTAATAAATCTTTACAATCCAAATTCTTCCCACAAGCATCACCTTATCCTCTTCTCCTACCAAAACCCTAATCCTAATCTTCTATCAGTTCAAAACCAACCCAAACTTTTAAAAAAACCTAAAAATCTTTTAAAATTTACTTAAAATCTCAAAACAAAGCCTCAATAAATTTCCTCTTATCAAAAAATGCCATCGCTTTCCATATCCATTAATTACCTATGGTTATATTCAGTATATAAATGGGCACAGCCTGCGGCAAAGTTGAAAAAGAAGAAATCAAAAACAATCCTTCAGAATTCTCAATCAATAAACGAGACCTAGTTCGTGTCAAAACTACCAACATCCGTGAAGATTATTCCATAGGTGATAAAATCGGTAATGAGAAATTCGCAACTCTCCACAAATGTAAAAACAAGGCCACCGGAGCTCATTATGTAGTAAAAATCTTCTCAACAACAGGTGTTGAGCCAAAAGTCCTTGAAGCCTTTATAAAAGAAGCTGAATTACTTAGAGAAGCTGATCATCCAAACATAATCAAAGTTTTAGATATATACAAGGACCCAACTAATGCTTATATTGTAACTGAGCATTGCAAAGGAGGTGAGCTACTTGAAAGAATCAAGAGTGAAGGGACTTTAAGCGAAAATAAAGTTGCTTGTTTTATGCAGCAAATCATTTCCTCTATTGTTTACTTACATAGCAAGAAGATCATTCATAGAGATTTAAGACTGGAAAACATCATGTTTTTAAGCAAAGAACAAGACTCATGTTTGAAGCTTGTTGAGTTCGGCAGTTGCAAGCATTTTGAAAAAAACGTTCGAGTACTTGAAAGGATTGGCAATCCTTATTTCATGAGTCCTGAAGTTATCGTTGGGAATTTTGACTCTAAATGCGATGTTTGGAGCTTGGGAATCATGATGTATGTCTTGCTTTCAGGGTCTCCTCCATTTGTCGGAAGCACTGAAAACGAGATCATGCAAAGCGTTTTGACGACCGAGCTTCAATTCGAAGGGAAAAAATGGCGAAAAATTTCCGAAGAAGCTAAAAACCTCATCAGAAGTATGCTTAACCGCAACCCTAAAGAACGCCCAACAGCTAAACAAATTCTTAACAACACTTGGATAAAACAAAGAGCTGATGATAATGTCGCTGATAACATAATAATAAGTTCAACTTTATCAAATCTCAACCAATTTGATACTCAAAGCAAACTCCAAAGGGCAACATTAGCTTTTATAGTCTCTCAAGTTATGTCATCAGATGATATGGGTAACTTAAGAAATGTTTTTAAAGAAATTGATACAAATGGTGATGGGCTATTAAGTAAAAGAGAAATACGTAAAGCTTTAGAAAATACTACAGGATTTAGTGATAATGATATTGATATGCTGATAAATAAAGTCGATCTTGATCAGAATGGAAAAGTTAATTATTCTGAATTTCTTGCTGCTACTATTGATTGGAATAAAGAAATGTCTAGTGAAAGACTTACTCAAGCATTTAGGGCCCTTGATGCAGATCATAGTGGGAAAATTAGTAAAGAAGAACTTATGGCTGCATTTGGAGGAAGTCATATGAGTAATAAAATTTTTAAGGAGATGATTGATGAGGCTGATATAAATGGCGATGGGGAAATTGACTTAGAAGAATTTTGTGCGTATATGGAGAATTTCAAAAAAAAAATTAGTTAGGGTTAATTATATTATCTTACGGAATAGTCTTGGGTTAAGGTATTATAGATTTTAAGATGGTTTTTCAGATGGTGGTTAAGAAGTTAATGTAAATCGGTATTGAAACTTGAATAAAATATATATTGAATATAATGGTTAAATTGTAAATAGTAAAGTATAGTAGGTTTTTTAAAACTTATAAAATTGAAATATTGTATTTGACTGAATAGTTTAAATTAATAGCAAAGATTTAGTGATATTAATTATTAGTCTTCTTTTATTCCTTATATTACAATTTTTGATATACGTAACCTGAATTTTGATATCTTATCATTTAATTTACAAAGTACTGAGTCTTCTTCAACATAAGCATAAGGTTTTATTTCATATCGTTATTAGGATCATCTAAATTTATAAGAGATAGTTTCTAGATATGACTGGAATTTTTAAGACTTTGTTCTCAGGTGGTAAAGATGAGCATAAAGCTTGAGATTTTTTTGGGGATCGAGTTTCATATAGCTTATTTGAAGAAATTGATAATTTTTTGATACAACTAATAGTTAAAATGCATTTAAAATACGGTAATTTTTATAGTAAAAATAATAAAAATAGACTTTGGTGATATTCTTAACGAGTCTAGCTGACTATTCATTTATTATTATTTGTATATCACTAGCAAGATTTAAATAAAAATGTAAATTAGATTAGTTTTTATAAAAACGNGAGTTTCATATAGCTTATTTGAAGAAATTGATAATTTTCTGATACAACTAATAGTTAAAATGCATTTAAAATACGGCAATTTTTATAGTAAAAATAATAAAAATAGACTTTGGTGATATTCTTAACGAGTCTAGCTGACTATTCATTTATTTTTATTTGTATATCACTAGCAAGATTTAAATAAAAATGTAAATTAGATTAGTTTTTATAAAAACGATATTAAAAATAGGAAAAGATTTGTTTGTGAATCGATGGCAATAAANGATATTAAAAATAGGAAAAGATTTGTTTGTGAATCGATGGCAATAAAATGAAACTTTTTAGTTAGTTAATTTTTATCTGCTTGGAAATTTAACATTTTTAAGTTTGATTCTAAACAATTTAATCTAAATAATTAATATTGGAAGATTTTCTACATGCTTTTGTGGTTAAACTATCATTTATATCAATTTTTATATTTTTAACTTTATAAATAAAATATTGTTGCAAATATACTTTTCATACTAATTATAATATAAAGCTTATGATTTATGTAATTTTATACACAAAATGTTTAGTAAAAACTTTAATCAGTTTAATACTCATTGATATTTATATAATTAATGAAAATTATCATATCAAATTAAATCAACACAATATTTTTATTTATTACTTTTAGTTTGTAAAGTTACTTAAACATTCTCTTGTCTTTAAACTCTTATTATTGTCGATTCTTAATTTTTTCTATCAAAAATTTAATATATAAACTCTAATCAATATTTATCTAAAACAACTATTTAGTCAAATTTATATATGATATTTCCTTTTAAATTCCTTATAAACTTAGAAACTTTTTAACTAATCAAGCACTTCTTATCTGATTAAAAACTAATTTAATTTTCTTAAATGATTATATTTTAATAGAAAAGCATATAATTCATAAAGTCTACCATAACATTGTATTCTTTAGACATAAGAAAAAAGTACTAATTTTTTTCCTTTACTAAATAAAATAATAACTCAGGACATTTAAAAATATGAAGCTATTTTGATTATCTAAGTTTAAGTTTTACCATTTATTTAGAAATCTGATATAAATTATATATAAAAAAGTTGTAAGCTAACTTCACTGCTTTATAATCTGGCTATATGTAAAGTGCATTCGCTAATAAGAAGCTATTTTATAGTTAAAATCTGATTGAAGCTATCTTATTTTATATGATCTGTAATGAAGTAAATCAATTACATTAAAGTTTGAACAAGAAACTCGGGTATCTATATCGAAATGCTTGGCATAGTTCAGCTAGAAAGTTCTTAGGATATTAAGCCATAAAAATTACTCCAACCACAACAAAAACCCAAAATATTTTTAATCACTGAATAAAGAAAAAATAATTCTCTGCTAATAGAGAGAAAATGCATACCTTTCTACTTAAAAAAATCCTATACTAGCCGAGACATATAGATTCTTAATTCAATTATCCCTAACACCCTATAAAGCCAAATCTCAATTATTTCCCCAGATCGAAATCCTATACAACAATACCTATTCTATTAATACACTTACACTAATAGATTTTAAATAATTTTAAAACCTTTACTTAAAATCTGTTAATAAAATTTGTATATAAACCAGAAATCCTTTTAATATCCCTTGCAAATAAACCTTGTAGAGAAAATTAAGCATGGCTAATAATAAATGAAATTTCTGGTGAGCATTTGTCTTATCGGTATGGTCCTCGGTGGACCAGGCTTAGAACAAGCATTTAAAGACTCCAACGACATGGACGTGCTATCCGGATTCCTCTCAGGACTCGGAATTTCTGACACTGTCTCACAGTGTTTCGGAGAAAAAGGTAGAATCATCGAGAAACTCAGCTCTGGCTTTGAAAACATCGAATCAAGCTCAACCCAACACGTTTTCAATGGTGTCAAAAAAGTTGCAGATACTTTTAAAAACGTTCCTAAACATCTTGCTCGCTGTGATCAAAATTATGCTCTCATTGCCAGTAGAATTGATAAAGCACTAAGAACTATAAGCAAACCAAAAACCTTAACTATTGTTCCTGGAGAAAGTATTTTAATTAATGACATTGAAGTCCTTCCTTATCTAACAACAGCCATTAATAATTTAGATGCTGGAGATTATTTCACAACTGGGCAAACCCTTGCTGGACTTGTTAACAATTTCATGCCTGCAAACTTGAAAGGGCTTAATTTCAATCAAGTCATGGATATAATTGGAGGTTTCTTTGTAGGTATGGCTACTGATGTTAATGCTACTGATGTCGCTCCTTGTGTTACTAATGCTGGAGTATTCGGAGGGTGGATTGAACAATCAATTATTGACTTTTCTAAACATACTTTTGATGGAACTAAAGATGGGTTCATGGACTTATCAAATGCTTTCGGAGCTTTACCTGGATTTGTTAAGAAATGTGTTCCTGCTGCTGTTGAAACTGCTGCAGTTGTTGAAAAAGCTGCAGTTGCATGGGCTCACCCATTAAGCTTACTTTATCACGTTGGTTTGAATATTATTTTCAATGGGCAAGAGATCTTTGCCGATATTTCTAAAGCTATGGGAGATTTTCAGAGTGGAAACTGGTATGGTTTTGGCTTTGATATTGGCCAAGCTGCTTTTAAGATTATTTACGTCCCTAAGAAAGAAGTTTATCAGACTATTGATGAAGATATTGTTATGATCATGGAAGGAGCATTAGCTGAACTTGGAGAAACTGGAATGGGATGTGTAGTAGTCCCTGATATCTCATCTCAACTTGTTGACATGGTCGAAAACTGGGAATTAAAGACTTTTATTGATGCTAAGAACTCACTTACCAATATGGCTGAAGCTTTGAATGTTATAATCCCAACAGTTCAGACCTGTGTTAGTGAAAAGACCTTGAGCCTTCTTAACATTGGATCAAGCACTCTCAACGATCCTTATAGCTTTGTTTATATGAAAGAAGGAAAAGTTGCTGTCATCAACGGCAGACAAATTGGATTCAACATGAAAATTGCTGTAATCAACTACAACATGCAAGACTGGAAAGGTTTTGGCTACTACCTAGCAAAAATCCTTAAAGACTTAGCATAATTAGTTATTATCTTTCTTCTTTTTAACTTTTTTTTTCCTTTTGACTTAACTATTGTCTTCAAAATTTTTATAACTTCGGGATTTTATATTTTTCTTTATAAAAAGTCAATATAAGGCTAATTAATCAAATAGATTATTTATCTCTTTGGAAGTATAAATCAAGAATAAAACTAAGCCTATTGCATTTAGTATAATGCTGTATATTCAGATTGTAGATATAAGCATTAAATTTTGGATATTTCTTGAACTTATTTAGTATTTTTTTAGTTTAGCCCAAAGAATAAATATATTTGTTGATACTTGAAATTATGTAAACTCCTATAGACTGAGTATAATTTTTATTGAAGTTTTAATACTTATAACTTAATTGAAGTTTAATATTTAGGAATAAAACACTTAAAAATATACAAATTCAACTGAAATCTGTAGTATTTCAATGCATTCAATAGTATACAACATAATATATTTGACTAAATTGTAAATTATGTATATTTCTTTATCTAATCAGTCAAATTTTAGGTTTTCTTTTAAGGTTATTCTTACAGTCCTGTAATTTTTATTTCTTAAGACCTCTTTCTGGTATAAAATAAATGCTATTATGATGATTAAGTTTTATAGATAATATAATCAATAATTTGTATTTATTGTTTAAGGGATAATGAGAAAACAACTTTTCTTTTTGAATATACATATAATTTCTTAACATATGAAAAGATATAAAAGTGAATTTTGATTATCTAAGCTTATAATTCAACCATTTTATTTAGAAATTCTAATATAAATTATATAAAAAATGTTAGGAATGAACTTGATATTCGATAATATTCTTACATGTGAAACACAGTTATTTATAAGAATGCAAAATTTACTGATTGATAATTTACTTTAGTAAAATTTTATATGAAAAAGTAAGTGGAATTGAAGAATACTGTTTTGGATGTGTATTTAGAATCATAACTTAAACTAGAGTAGTTATTCTTTAAATATGAGTATTTGGATAAAGTAAGCAACCTCAAAAATTAGGCATAAGCCTTGGTCCTGATGATGCTTACTATAGGTAAATTCTATATATATTATATATTATACAAAAAATCGTTGGCAGTGCCTTTTCAGATCGTTTTTATGGTGTTTTATAGAGATACTCACTCTGAAACCAAAAAAGATCAAAATTTTTTTTCCGTCAAAAAAAGCGAAAAAAATATTTCTGCTATATGCAGGATGATTCATACCCTTCTACTCAATGCAAACCTTTACTTTAACTCAAGCATATAAACCCTAGCACCAAAACCCTCAAGCCAAATGTCATCAAGAAATAATTCAAAATCCCTACAACATTGATATTCAGACCTGTTTTGCTATCTGACTTGACTTAGTTTATTCTAGTTTTCTATCAAACTCTTCCTTAAAAACTCAAAATAGAGTTCTTGTATAAAAATCTTAATCTTATACTATGGTATAAATAGACCTGTAGAGAAAATTAATCATGGCTAATAATAAATGAAATATCTGGTTAGTATTTGTCTTATCGGTATGGTCCTCGGTGGGTCAGGCCTAGAACAAGCATTCGAAGACTCCAATGATATGGATGTCTTATCTGGGTTCCTCTCAGGACTCGGAATTCCTGACACTGTCTCACAATGCTTCGGAGAAAAAGATAGAATCGTTGAGAAGCTCAGCTTCGGCTTTGAAAACATTGAATCAAACTCAACCCAACACGTTTTCAATGGTGTCAAAAAAGTTGCAGACACTTTTAGCAATGTTCCTAAGCATCTTGCTGACTGTGATCAAAGCTATGCTCTCATTGCCAGCAGAATTGGCAAAGCACTAAGAACTATAAGCAAACCAAAAACCTTAACTATTGTTCCAGGAGAAAGCATTTTAATCAACGGCATTGAAATCCTTCCTTATCTAGCAACAGCCATTAATAATTTAGATGCTGGAGATTATTTCACAACTGGGCAAACCCTTGCTGGACTTGTTTATATGTTCATGCCTGCAAACTTGGAAGGACTTGATTTCAATTAAGTCATAGATATTAGTATTAATTAGGATTATCGCTTGACTATTGTCTAACCTTGCTAATTTTCTTCTTTTATAGTATATTTTCGTGGTAAAGTTTTTCATTTCTCTGTCGATCTTTGATTATTTCTTATTGTTATATTTTTTCAAATTCTTCATTTCATAAAACGATATGTGACACTGAAAAAATTTAGTTTCTCCATTCGCATATTCTTTAAATTCATTTACTATTCATGTCTTTCAGTAAGTTATGGATATAATTGGAAGTTTCTTTGCAGGTATGGCTACTGATGTCGCTCCTTGTGTTACTAATGCTGGAGAGTTCGGAGAGTCGATAGAGCAATCAGTTACTGACTTTTCTAAGCATATTTTTGATGGAACTAAAGATGGTTTTATGGACTTGTCCAATGATTTTGGAGCTTGGCCTGGATTCGTTAAGAAATGTATTCCTACTTCTGTTGAAACTGCTGAAGTTGTTGAAAAGGTTGCAGTTGCTTGGACTCATCCATTAAACTTCATTTATCACGTTGGCTTGAACATTATTTTCAATGGGCAAGAGATCTTTGCCGATATTTCTAAAGCTATGGGAGATTCTCAGACTGGAATCTAGTATGACTTTGGTTTTCAGATTGGCCAAGCTGCTTTTAAGATTGTTTATGTTCCTAAGAAAGAAGCTTATCAGCCTATTGAAGAAGATATTGCTTTAATCATAGAAGTAATATTAGCCGAACTGGAATGGAATGTGGAAAAGTCCCTAATATCTCATCTCAACTTATTGATATGGTCGAAAACTGGGAATTAAAGACTTTTTTGATGCTGAAAACTAACTTGCCAATATGGCTGAAGCTTTAAATCAAATAATTCCAGCAGTTCAGACCTGCGCTAGTAAAAGAGCATTGAGCATTCTTGAAATTGGATCAAGCATTCTCAACGACCCTTATAGTTTTGTCTACTTGAAAGAAGGAAAAGTTGCTGTCATCAATGGTAGACAAATTGAATTCAATATGAAAATTGCTATGATTAACTACTTCATGCAAGAATGGAAAGGCTTTGGCTAGCAAAGATCCTTAAAGACTTAGTTTAATTAATTAATGTCCTTATTCTTCTTACCTTTTGCTTTCCATCTTTGACTTAACTATTATCGTCAATAATGTCTAACTCATGATTTCATATTTTTCTTTATAAAAAGTCAATATAAGGTTAACTAATCAAATGGATTATTCATTTCTCTTGGGAAGTATAAAATCATTAATAAAACTAAGCCTATTACATTTAATAAAATATCGAATATTAAGATTGCAAATATTAGCATTAAATTTGTCATAATTTTAGGTTGCTATGATTTTAAAACATATTTAAGTCACTTATATAATTATAATTTCAACTAAAAATCATTTAAAAATTCTCATTACTTAATTTAATATTTGTATAAGATATCTAATTGAGTTAGACTTAGATTTTAAGTTTCTCTTTAAAATTACGCTTAAAATCCTGTAATTTTGATTTCTTAAGACCTCTTTCTGATATAAAACAAATATTATTATGATGATTAAGTTTTATAGTTAATATAATCAATAATTTGTATTTATTACTTAAGGGATAAAGAGAAAACAATTTTTCTTTTTGAATATACATATGAATTCTTAACAATTGAAAAGAATTTTGATTATCTAAGCTTATAATTCAACCATTTTATTTAGAAACTCTGATATAAATTATATAAAAAATGTTAGGAATGAACTTGATATTTGAGAATATTCTTTCATGTGAAGTGTAGTTATTTATAAGAATGCAAAATTTACTGATTTGATCACTTACTTAAGTAAAATTTTATATGAAAAAGTAAGTAGAATTGAAGAAAACTTCTTTAGATACATATTTAAACTCGTAACCTAAACTAGAGTAGTTATTCTGTAAATATGAGTATTTGGACAAAGTAAGCAACCTCAAAAATTAGGCATGAGCCTTAGTCCTGATGGTGCTTACTATAAGCAAATTCTAGATATACTATATATTATACAAAAAATCGTTGGGAGTACCTTTTCAGATTATTTTCAGGGTGTTCTATAGAGGTAGTCACTCTGAAACCAAAAAATATCAAAATTTTTTTTCCATCAAAAAAAGCGAAAAAAATATTTCCGCTGCATATAGGATGATTCATACCCTTCTACTTAATACAAACCTTTACATTAATTCAAGCACATAAACCCTAACACCAAAACCCTCAAACCAAATGTCATCAAGAAATAATTTAAAATCCCTACAACATTGATATTCAGACCTGTTTAGCTATCTGGCTTGACTTAGTTTATTCTAGTTTTCTATCAAACTCTTTCTTAAAAACTCAAAATAGAGTTCTTGTATAAAAATCTTAATCTTATACTATGGTATAAATAGACCTGTAGAGAAAATTAATCATGGCTAATAATAAATGAAATATCTGGTTAGTATTTGTCTTATCGGTATGGTCCTCGGTGGGCCAGGCCTAGAACAAGCATTCAAAGACTCCAATGACATGGATGTCTTATCTGGGTTCCTCTCGGGACTTGGAATTCCTGAAACTACCTCACAGTGTTTCGGAGAAAAAGCTAAAATTGTCGAGAAGCTCAGCTCTGGCTTTGAAAACATCGAATCAGCCTCAACCCAGCACGTATTCAATGGTGTCAAAAAGGTTGCAGATACTTTTAAAAACGTTCCTAAACATCTTGCTGGTTGTGATCAAAGCTATACTCTCATTGCCAGCAAAATTGATAAAGCACTAAGAACTATAAGCAAACCAAAAACCTTAACTATTGTTCCAGGAGAAAGCATTTTAATTAATGGCATTGAAATCCTTCCTTATCTAACAACAGCCATTAATAATTTAGATGCTGGAGATTATTTCGCAACTGGGCAGACCCTTGCTGAACTTGTTAATAATTTCATGCCTGCGAATTTGGAAGGACTTGATTTCAATTAAGTCATAGATATTAGTATTAATTAGGATTATCTCTTTACTATTGTCCAGCCTTGTTAATTTTCTTCTTTATAGTATATTTTTGTGATAAAATTTTATATTTCTCTGTCGATCTTGATTATTTCTTGTTTGTTGTGATTTCTCTAAGTGTTTTTTCAAATTCTTCATTCCATAAAATGATATGTGATAATGAAATTTTTTTAGTTTCTTCATTCGCATATTTTTTAAATTCATTTTCTATTTCATGTCTTTCAGTAAGTCATGGATATAATTGGAGGTTTCTTTGTAGGTATGGCCACTGATATTAATGCTACTGATGTCACTCATTGTGTTACTAATGCTAGAGAGTGGATAGAACAATCAGTTACTGACTTTTCTAAGCATACTTTTGATGGAACTAAAGATGGTTTTATGAACTTGTCTAATGCTTTCGGAGCTTTGCCTGGATTCGTTAAGAAATATGCTCCTGTTGCTGTTGAAGCTGCTGAAGTTGTTGAAAAAGCTGCAATTGCTTGGACTCATCTATTAAGCTTAATTTATCACGTTGGCTTGAACACTACTTTCAATGGGCAAGATATCTTTGCCGATATTTCTAAAGCTATGGGAGACTCTCAGACTAGAAACTTGTATGACTTTGGTTTTCAGATTGGCCAAGCTGCTTTTAAGATTGTTTATGTTCCTAAGAAAGAAACTTATCAGCCTATTGAAGAAGATGTAGAAGTAATATTAGCCGAACTTGGAGGAATTGAATATGAAAAGTTCCTAATATCTCATCTCAACTTATGGACATGGTCGAAAACTGGGAATTAAAGACTTTTGTTGATGCTAAGAACTCACTTACCGATATGGCTAAAGCTTTAAATCGAATAATTTCAGCAGCTCAGACCTGCGCTAGTAAAAGAGCATTGGGCCTTCTTGAAATTGAATCAAGCATTCTCAACGACCCTTATAGCTTTTTCTACTTGAAAGAAGAAAAATTTGCTGTTATCAACGGTAGACAAATTGGATTTGACATGAACATTGTTATGATTAATTACTACATGTAAGACTGGAAAGGCTTTGGCTACTGCCTAGCAAAGATCCTTAAAGACTTAGCTTAATTAATTAATATCCTTCTTCTTCTTCTTAGTTACTATTTTCCTCTTAGATTTAACAATTACTGTCAAAGCTTTCTCAGCAAACTCAGTCAGTTCATCTTTTTTCCTGAAAAAAACCTTATCAATATAAGACTTAGAGACAGCTTTTGGGTGAAAATTTAAAAATTGGGCCTTCGTTTCGCTTTGGGCTATATAAAAATCAGGCCTAAAAGCTAAATTAAGTCTCATACCTTTAATATTGTCCTGTTCTTTTGATGCTTTTAAAACCCCAAATGTTCTATTTAAATCAGGCAAAGAGATATTTTTATCGTTAGGCTCTTTTATATATGATTTTGATAAATCAGTACAGCTAGCAAAGTTGAAATATTTGTCTCTACGTTTTTTTAATAATATTGGGATTTTGTATGAGTGGTTTGAACTCATTAAATTAGATTATTATATATAAAAAATGTTCTTTGGGATGCCTAGAAAGATATAAACAGTATATACAAAACTCTAAATGTTGAATTCTAAAGAATGCTATGTTGCATATTTAATTTATAATAATGGGTTGTCGGAAGATAAAAATTTAAATTTAGCTGTGAGAAAGTTAATTTGATTCAATGCATTATTAGTAACTTATCTAATTAGTTATAGTTAAAAGCTTTTGGGAATATAGTTGTTTATTTTAGGGGAATATTTTCAGAATTACAATATGATATTAAAGGATTTATGGACTTTGCAATAAAGTACGATTTTCATAAATCACATGTTTTTTACTAGAATAAGATGATGAGAAACTATTGATAATAAGGATCAGTGTTGTATAAAATATAGCATTTGCATGAAAACTAATTTTTATATAAAACAGTCAATACTCGTAAAACTAATGCCAAAGATACTGATGGATACTATAAGGTATCAGAGATGCTGAAAATTTGTAAAACAGTCTGAACTAATTGTAGTATACCTGCAAACACATCTTAAAAATGGCAGTGAATTTTTTAATTCCTAGCTTCAGTAATAAAAACTTAAGTCTCCAAACTTACAGTTCCAAAAGATTCAGATAAAGGCATCATATACCCTATAGTTATAAATATAGTCTTACAATACTAAGCTTTGGGTTTATCGACTTATTAAAACAATTATTAATTAAATTGTAATAATTCCCATAAGTTTTAAAAGTATCAGAAAGCATTAAAATATTTTTCATGCAAAAGAATGTATTAATATCTATATGAAATATTAGATAGATGACTAGAATCTTCATTCAATATTCCCATACAAGATCATATATAAAATGAATACGCTACAGTATAATTAGAGACTCATATACAAAGTGATTATTTATATACAATAAAGTTAATAAACTACAAAAAACCAGAAGGAGTAAAATAAACTAATTTCACTAACCACTTTAAATTTTGGAATAAAAATATAGTTAATCTTATACATAAACCCTCTAGGGGTAAATATTTATTTTATAACTTAGACAATTATAGATTTATAGTATAAGCTATATAATAATTAAGCAAGGACAACAAGTTTGAAACAGTTTGAGTATTCTAAGACTGTATCTTTGGCTATTAGACTATAATAGGTATTATCATGACAACCAAAAGATTTATCTGAGAAAAAAGCATATTTCGGGAGTTCTCCACGCATAATTTCTCTGCCTGCAGCATCATAAATAATAAACATACCGTTTTTTAAGACTTTTCCAAAACCTCCAAACATTATCAACTGATTATTCGACCATAGCATCCCCATACCTTCAAGTTTCCAAGGGATTTTCCATGAAAGTTGTTCCCATTGACTAGTATATTTATATACAGTATCAGTAAAAATATCCCCTTCACGACCTCCTGCAAGGTAGATACTTTCTCCACTTGAGCATACTGAAGCATTTTCTTTAGCTACAACCATATCTGCATCTGCTTGCCAAAGCATTTCACGATCTAAATATTCAGTTTTAACACAATCTTTACCAGAAATCACATACATAGTATTCTTATGCCAAACTGCAGCATGAAACCTATGAGAAAAAGCTAATTGATTCAGTTCAATTTTATGTTCACCAATTTTCCAACATTTGGTTTTATATACAACTATTAAACCTTCAGGTGTTGCTGTAAAAGTTGCCCCACGGTTTATGTCTAGTATTATTTTTGTGACAACTGGGCTTAGTTGACGATTATGATAAGTTGCAATACTTCCTGAAGGTAAATACAAATAACTATAGTTTTCTGGTACACTTGTTGCTGTATCTAAAGTCAAAGCAACTTCTAAAGGCTTGGGTTTTTCAGCGAATTTCATTTCATAATCATTTTTCGGCGCTGGTTTTATGTCAACAGCTTTTATAGGTGAGCCTGGTCTGAGCATTTTCATAACAGATTCAGGGATTGAAGGCCCTTTTCTTTTTTCCCCCTTGTTCCCACTTNTTTATTTCCACTTCTTACTTTGATTGTGCTTGGGATAACAGTTTTTATAATATGATTTATTGGCTCTAATATAATATTATCATCAGTAACAGTTTTTACATATCCAACTAAATTGTATTTAGAAAATACTGGAAAACCTAAATAGTTTTCGTTTAAATATTCTGATGCTTTATAAAGTTCATGTTTGTTATAGTTCTGAGCAAGCTCTATTGGTTTGTTTCCAAGAATTTTAGCTTTTCTTGTAAGCCTGACGCAGTGGTCTTCAGAAAGACTTGGGTATTCTTCAATTTCGATTTTGTACAGCCAGAAATCAGAGAACTCAAGCGTTGGGATCATTTTTTCTTTAACATTGTCTTTGTATTTGAAGAAAAGTGCGCTTGGGTTTTTTGGCACATAACGTTTGTGGATGACTAGGTATTGTTTTAGCAAAAGCATTGTGGAAAACATAGGAGTTTCAGTTTTATCTACTACTGTATGTAGGGCATCTTGAACCTTAACATGAGCTCTGACTTCAATTTTCGCAGGTGCAGCAACGGGCTTCACAGGTGGAAGTACTTTTTCAAGCTGTTTTTCTTTAATCGTTATCTCAAGTTCAGACTTCCTCTCAAGAAAAGGATTCAGTTCTTCTTGATTTGTAATGAGCTTGCCGTCTATAAACATATCAAAAGTCTGGACCTGCATTTTCTCTTGTATCCGCATCTTTAGGATTTGATAGTCCTCAGATCGGTCTACTTCTTCACGTTGATCTTTTAACTGAACAGTAAATTTGCTTCCAGTTCCACCCATAATTATTAGAATTTTATGGATGATGAGGATATTATGGTATGGATTTTTAAAAAACAATGGTAATATGATTTATGTTTAATCAAAAATTCGATAAGAAATCAGATGTGAAAATAAAGTTTTTATAAGTTAAAAAAAAATTGGGAAGAGGATGCTGAATTTATGAAGGGATTTAGCAGTTAAATATTTATTATTATGAAAGATTTATTTCTTGTAAAGGGAAGATAGGAGGAATTGGATTTTAGATTTTAGATGAGGGTTTTTAACTAGAAGTGGCTGTATACTATGAAAATTGCAGATGGCTATCAAATTTTATTTATCGAAATTTAAAATAATGGAAAAATAATTTAATAAAAGGTTGGATTGCGAACTTTATCCGGTGTCAGGGTGTTGTAGGCATGGGTTTTAGAGACTTTGATATGCTTATTTCTTTAAATTTTGACGAGGGGAATAATTTATAGCATAAAAAACTAAATTCTGTCATTTAAATAAATGAGAAGTTTTGAGTGCTTTTTAGCCTGGGAAACAGAGGAATTTGTAGTAGAATGAACGATTTAAAATAGAATCCCCAATTTTGGCCAACTATGTTTCATGTGTAAGGAGATACTAATGAAACAACAAAATGAAATTATCGCTTTGCAGGAATCATAAATGCAATTAGCAGATATCTGTTACAAGTTAAACTTTTTTGAAAACTCAAAGTTTCAATGAAGAAGAATTTGCTCTTTTTATATAAACGATGTATGCTAAATATTATTCAATAAACTGCCTATGAATAAGAAGTAAAAGAGTTTACTGTTTCAAGAGCTTATAAAAAAATGAGAAAATATGAAGTATCTTCTTTTATTTAAACCTTTTAAAGCAGCTATAGGTAGTCCTGGAATAACAATAGAAATTGATGAAGGCATGATAGTGATAATGAAAAATAATTGTAAAAGATTTTAATATAGTTAGATCGAAATTTTTTGATGAGAAATATATGAAAATAAAGTCGGGTATTTCAGTTTGATACTGATTAAATGCTTTAATCCTCAATAATTACAATATCCAGCAATCTCCTTCAATCTACTATTTATCAAGCCCATAAAACTCTACATATAACCAAAAATCATACATCTAATCTATATTCCCAATAACTAATTTTACTTATCTACTGATTATTAGGATTCTGATAATATCCATTCCATTGTCCCATCATCATTCCAGTCATAAACGGGTTCATCATTCCCATAGTATTCATCATCATTCCAGGCATTTGCATATTTGGCATATTAGGCATTTGCATATTAGGCATATTTCCCATATTCATCCCAGGAGCATTTTGTTCCCTTTGTGAAAGCAAATTATGCATAGGAACATTTTGCACATTAGCATTATTAATAGTAACAGGTCTATTAGCTTCTTCTATTTTCTTAGCATAAGCAGGGCTATAATTATCCCCTAAATGTAAACCGTCAAGGTCAACAAAAGATAACAAATCAGAATTAGTTTTAGGTTCTTCTTTTTTTATTTCAATAATTTTTATCTCTTCTTGTTTTGGTTTTGGTTCTTCAAATGGATTAAAGTCTTGTTTGATTTCTGATGTTAGAGGAGTGGCAAAGAGATCCATAGGAAGTTCAGTTGATATTGGTACTGGAGCATCGAATAAATCAAAGACATTTACTTGTGGTGCTGAAGCTTTGACTGGTTCTTTTTTTACTGGAGATGGTTCTGGTTTTTTTGGGGGGGATTTCACTAAAGAAGGAGACTCACTGCGTTTTTTAGGTACTGTTTCAGGTTCCTTTTCAGGATATCCAAAATTGTCTTGTTGCCAACGCAAATTCTCACTAGACTTGTTCCTAACCCTAGCATCCTGAGGCACAAAAAGAGTATTAGTATCAGTTGGTGCTGAAAAAGGAATGTTGTCTACTCGAAGGTCGTACTGAGTATCGCCTATCTCATAGATAATAACTTTATGATTTTTGATTGGAACTTGATATGTTGACCCCATTCCTGAAGTTTTAGTTGAAACTACTTTATTCCCTTCAAGAATAATTGTCCTTTTCCCACTTATACGACTTGAAAACAAGTCTAAAGTGTACTCTGTACCATCTAGTTCGAATTTCCAGCAAAATCTTTTTTTTGAGCTTTTTATAAGTTTGCCCACACGGAATTTTTCAAATGATATAGGCTTGAAGGACTTTGACATAGATTATTACAACCATTGTTGTATTTTGACAATAGAATGGATTATTTTTTTAGTCGTTTTTAGGGTTGATAGAAGGTTACTTAAAAGTATTTTTGTTTGGGGAATGCACTAAGATTTTGGTTTTGATGATTTGATTGTGAGAATGATAAGGAAGCAGGGGTTTTTTTTGGAGTATGGATTTGAAATTGATATAAGAATTTTTATAGGATAAAAAGGGTATTTTTAAAGGCTAGGATTTTGAGATTTATGATGATAAGTGAAGATTTATAATGCTTGAATGCTATGATGAGATTATGGGATTGTTGTAAAGAAGAATTATAATGTAGAATGTAGTGGTGTATGTGGAAATTGTAAATGGGCTAGGAATTAGGAAGTTTGGGTAATATTGGATAAGTTATATAAATATCATGCTAGGATAATGGCTAAACGTAGGAAATATAATTAATTACTATCCCAATGCCGATGTTTATTTTTTTTATATGGTATGCTCACTTATTAAAATTTTACTTCAATTATAACATCAGTCTTCTCTTTTCCCTCTCTTCCTAAAAGTACCATCTAAATCCTTTATCCTCTTAAAAAAATAATTTCCCTAAACATTTTATCCTTTTAGCATCCAAAAATCTATCAAGACATCCAAAAATCTACTTCTAATACTCACCACAAAAAAAAATCCTATCATCCATCAGGCAAATTTACTAATAAAACTATCAAACACTTTTATCTCTCTCCATCTCCTCCTTATCACAATTCTCTTAACCTTCCCGCTCTTCATTACTCTTCATTTTCTTCATAGGATTTTTACTAATAAGTTTTCTTGCTTTGACAACAAAATCTTCAATAATCAAAGGTTTAATAAATTCAGCATTTTGCGGGACTACAACAAAGTACAAAATACCATTTCTAAAGTGAGACGTAACTTCTTTTATAATAATTTTTCTAAATAGCACATTAGAATTTGATTCAACATCAAGTGTACCTCTCATTGATTTATCTCCTGAAGTGTTTGTTGTGACAAGTTTTGGAGGATTTTCTGATGTGTATAGAAATACTTTGAAAACTATGGGCTTTGGAAGAGTTACAGGATTTCCTGAAGAGTCGGAAATTTTTAAAGATAATGAAAAAGGTCGTTCTTTGTAAAGAGGAGTAGGCAGATCTTCAGTTATGGTAAGGAAATGCGTAAAGGATCGCTTTGGGCCAGATAGATAACTTAGAAGTCCTGTTTTTGATATTTCTGATCTATCAGAACCTTCTTGCATAACTTGGAGCTTGTCTTCAGGGATGGGATTTTTCATGAGTTTTTCAAGGATTTGGCGAGTTTGTTCAAAGGCACTTTTCATTACTTCATTTTGTTCCATCATCATCCTATAAATACTATGCATAAAATTCTCATTATCTTGAGGATAAAACCCTATAGATAAAGGAATGGATAAGCCAACTTGAATATTTGACTTTCCACAACTGCAAGACTGATCTACTATAGAGCATAAAGGATTATATATGCACATCCTATTATTATAACTAATGGCTTGGGTTATTTATATATCATATCATAAAATTTTAGATAGCTATAGAATAAGGAATTTAGAACATCGAAAATTTTTTTTTTTTTCTAAACCTTTGATAAGGAAAATCAAAATATAGTTATATTGAAAATGCTCTCCATATGAAACTTCTATTTTTAGGAAATTTTAGCAGTTTAGATAAAAGAAAATTTTAGGTGAAAAAGAAGGTTTTGATAGGTCGAATAATATTGTGGCTTTGTAGAGTTTTGGGAGGATTTAAGAACATTTTAAGAATTGTTAGGATTTCTGGGTTTATGGATGGTATAGGGTTAAAAAATATAGATTTTGATATAGAAAAAATTGGAAATTTTTGAGAAATTGAATTATAGGAAGTGTTGGAAGTATTTATAGGCGTAGCGTACTAGAATGTCAAAATACTGTATGTCAAAAATACAAAAAATCATGGTTATATGTAAGCTAAATAATAAAATACAGGATATAAAAAATTAGTATAATTTGCATTTATTTCAATAGTTTATATAATTGTTTTTCTATTTATTTAACTATAGCATTTTAGCCTAATCTTATTTGATATCCTTTTAGCTATTCTGACTAAAGACTCTTCAAATATAATTTTTGCATATTATAAAATGCATTCTTGAAAAACTTCTACAAAGTAAAAAATCAAAAAATTTTGAAGACTTGTAAGGTTTCATAAAATTTAATTATAATGGAATTTTATATGCTAGTTATTTTAAAATCCTAAGAAAAATTTAGTTGAAATCAAATTCTTGCTTAAATGACATATAGATATTGATTAATTTCTATAGTAAATATCAATACAATAAGTTATAGATTCAATGTTTTTATTATATAAATAAGTTTATCCATAAAGTAAATTCACAAAGACTAAATTTAAAGCCAAACTAAATATTATATAATAACTTTATCAAAAATCAATGGACACTTTTGTAGAATTATCTGTATATATAAATGTACAACGATATAGCTGATCATGAAAAGATTAAATCTAATCTTATATGTCGTAAATGCTATGGACCTGTTTTTGGAATAGAGTCAATTCGTATGGAAGTATGTCCTGAATGTGAGCTTCTTGCGGTTAGAAATCGGAAGAGCATAAATCGTTGGAATTTCCGTGCTTCTTTTATTCTCTCTAATCAGCAGCATTCTATTGATAGATCATATTTAGATTTTACAGAACGCATAGAAGCATTAAACAAGAAATTCAAACAAGATAAAGACAACCAAGACCAATATAAAGAACAGCTGAAATCAATCAGTAAAGAAATTATTGAAAGCAGACTCTGCACTTTAAATCAGAATCGAGAAAAAATTGCTTCTTATCTAAACCTTATCAGAAAAAAAATCGTCAATAAACTCCACAAAATAACCTATAATAAAACTAGCATATCAGGGAAAATATTGACAAAACTACTTGAAGGAAATAATATCGAAAACCCTAAAGTTGTTCAAATATGCGAAAAAGATATTGAAAAAAAGTATTCAAAACTCATAAATAATACTTATAAGGCCGAATTTAAATGTGAAGAAGATCTTATTGCTGAGCCTTATATTGACAACTTTACAAGTAAATTTCCAGGGAAGATGATTAGATATAATCTGTTTTCATCGAAATTTAGGATAATTGATGTATTTTTTAATCCGGAAAGGTCTTCTCCGAAATGGCTTGAGTATTCGAATTTTATCGAGTTTAAATCTGGGTATTATATTGTATGTGGAGGGTCAAGCTATCTTATGACCTGGGGGGATTGTTGGATAGTTCCAGCTGATAGTTTTGCAGATAGGATCCAGAGTTGTAAAAGCACAAAAAATCATTCTTTAGAATTCTATAATGAAACTGTATACTTATTTGGAGGCGATGTTCCTATATGCCAAAAAGTTGTGATAAATTATCAGTCTGAATGGCAAGATCTTGAAAAAATGCCTGAAACCTTAGAAGTAACCTGCTCATCAAAAATCGATAATCAAGCTATTATATGTGGATTAGCATCTAGGAAAATATACTCGTTTGATTTTGATCGTCAAGTTTTTTCAAAACTCTCTGAACCTTGGAATACTAAAACTTTTAAAATTGCTTTTGAGTATAGTGGTGATGTTTTTATATTAAGTAAAGATTCTCTTATAGCAGGAAACCCGACTAACAATTGGCAGATTCTAAGTTTTATTTCTAGTCATCATGATATAATGATGAATGCAAAAATGTGCGGGAAAGGAAAAGTTGTCAGCTCAACTTTTTATTTTATTGTAGATGATCTTTATTTGTGGAAATTAGATTTGAAGGACTATAGCTTGATAAAATTAAGACTTAGTAAAATTTAACTTTTTAAAAGGAATTTGTGTTTAGCATCCTCAATAATGATTTCAATCAAAGTATTTGCAATCAATCAGATATAACAGTAAGAAAGTTTTTTTTTTTCAGTTTTTTTTTTACGTCACTTAGAATCAAAATTCTATGATATTTAACTTTTAAAAACTTACTCTCGTCGTTTTGAACATCAATTTGAATGTCATCAATGGTCAAACTATTTCTAAAACTTTTATAGTAATCAACTGCTGAAGTGACTGAAGATTTGTATAGCCAAAAATAAACTAACTGGAAAATTCTCGCATAAAATATTCTTTTATTGTACTCATACCTTAAAAATACCAATCCCACTTTTCCATTTGTATTTTACTATAAGAAAATAGCTTCTATCTAAAAAAATTTATCTCAACACTTCATCCCATAAAAAATTATGTTATTCAACCTTCTACACCTCATCATCCTCTAATAAATTTCTAAAAATTTCCAAATTTTCCATAGTCATAAATGCCATGCTATCTTCCTTATCCTTATCCTCTCTTACCAAATCCTAATATTCCTTCTTATCCCTAAACCTCATCATCAAATCACCTCTTATCCAATTCCTAAACAATTCATAAAACCCCCAACATTCTCCTATTAAAATTTTATAAAACCAAACTCTTAGCCCTATCCTTCATCTAATCCTCTCTAAAATATCTTACCCAATCCTAACTGATTCAACCATACTCATCCCCAACCATCTCCTTTCTCAGTATCAAAACTATCAATAAATCAAGAAAAATAACTTTTAATCAACAGTGATTCTCATATTTAATATCAAAAAAAAACTCAAACTATGGAAAACATGCAAATCACTGACGACTTTTTATCTTGCTTCTCAAATTCAAAAATAGAGCTCAAAAGTATTAACAAAATCCCATACTTTTGTGTACCTATCAATGAAAATCTTGAAGAATCTAACCCAGTACCCGAATATGATATGACAAAAGATTACAATTTAGAATGCATGAACTTACAAGAAGCTAATGAGGAACTAGTAAAAAAAATTGAGTTTCTCGGTAAAGAAATTCATGAAATCAAAGAGTTAATCATGAAAATTGACAAGACCAAATCTCAAGAGAAATCAAAAAAATATATAGTCAATAAGAAACGTGATAGAAGGAAATCTAGTCAAATTCCACGAATGTTTAGTTGTGAGATATGCAAAAAAAGCTATGGGTAAGGTTTATATAGATCAGAAGGATCACTTAATCTTCATGCTAAGCTTAAACACATTGAATATTATCAAGAACAACAGATTGCTAAGAATTTACAATATATTTGTAGAGGGAAAGATATTAAGGATGCTAGAGATATTAGGGAATTATGAGGTTTATAGATTATGAATAAGTTATGATTAAATTATGGAAAGAAGATTATGACTAATTTTTGAGGTTTTAAAGGAAATAGAATGAGGAAGTGTAGAGACTTGGTGTTGTAGTTTTGGCTATAAAATTGGTTGTATAGAAAGAGATGGGATTGTTTTGTTTTTTGAGTTTGCATGAGGAATGTTTTGGATTTTTTATTAGTATTTCGATACCTCCTTTATTTTACTCAATGGTTACCATATATAAAATCCACTTACATTTTTTACTATCTAGACTTACTAAACCTCCTATTATCAAATCCAATCATAATAACTATTTCCTAACATAAACCTGTCCCCACATACTATTCTTCCTCCAAATCACATCTAAATCTTCAACTACCTCCCTCCTATCATCCACTTTTTCTTTTTCCTTTTCCTCTTCCTCAACCATCTTCATAGGCAAAACCTCAACATCCAACCTTCTATTATCTTCAAAAAACATCTTCTCAAAAACCTTAACCATATTATCCTTTCTAACATTTTCAAGCTGAGCTTTAATCTTTTCCTTTCTATCAAACCAATAAGCTCCAGAATCAATTTCCAGTTTAAACCTATTAAATTCTTCTTTTATTGAAATATCATTTTTAAAAGTTTTTTTCTTAGTTGATTGAACAAGTTTATCAAAATCTTCATCTGACAAGCTATGAATACAAGTTTTCATATATGAAATAAACGATGATATACGATTAAAAATATGAGTTGGGGATTTGACTGAGCTTTGGATAAGAATAAGGAAATTTAAAATGCCTCTGAATTTCTGTGTATAGCTCCAAACTATATATCCAAGTTGTTCTTTAGTTCTTAAAATATTGAAACAGGGTTCATTAATGAAATTATCGATTAAAGAAAGAGTTGCTTGAAGAAATTCGTTTTCTGGGCCGATTTGCCATAGGGAAATAACTGCGCTGTTTGTTTCTGAAGGCTCTTTAATTGTGTTTTTGTATAGAAGTGACGAGTTTTTAGGGATTTTTACAGCGCGCATACTCAAAAACTCGCTCTGGGTCATCAAAGTTGAAGATTTCGCGACAAGAAAATTATCAACACACTTGTTGGTCAGGGCCAAAACACTCTCAGCAGTGATGTTTCCTATAACAATCCACTCAAAAAACACACTTTTCAACCATTTCTGCGAAAACCAAACCAAATCATCAAAACCTATTTTTTCCAAAGCTTTAATCTTATCCTCAACAGTAAAATACCCACCTTGAAGACAAGTTTCAAAAAGCAACCTACGTACTTGTTCATAAGGTTTATCTAAAAACCTGTTTTTCATCTGGACCAAAGTTTGGGATTTTATATCTTCAAAAATATTAAAATCTTCATTTTCTATAGTAAAATTAGCAAGAGATCTTATAAGATACTCAAAAAAATCACAATATTTTTCTGAAAAACATTCTAAGGTAATTTTAATCCCATGAGAATCAATAAGAAGTTCATATTGAAGTCCTGCGATTTCTGCAAGGTAGATTTCTTCACGGTATTTTTCTTTAAAGAGTTTAAGCCAGATTTCAGCAAGGATATATGTGAAGACACTATTATAGAAACCTATGGAATTACAGAAAATTATGAGTTGGCCATGAACTTTATCGATAAGGAATTTGTGGTTTGGCTTGTACCAGACACGGGATTTAGGGTTTTTGGATATTTCGACTGGGAAATTTTGTGTTGATGGGGTTAAGATTTCATGATAACGGGTTATGTAAGGGTTTTTTGTTGGGTAACAAAGGTTTTTAAGGCTTGTGTCGACCTTTGGATTAGCCATTTTGTGCTTGAGTTCAGAAGTAAAGTCTTCTTTTTGCACAAATGTCCCAAACCACTTTTCTTGATCCATTAAGCTTTTGTCAAAACCTTCAGATATTAGGTAAATATGCGCATTTTCAGGGTTTAAATAGCTAATCATATCTTTAAGTACATTTTTATCATATACTTCAAAAAGTTCACTTGCTGTCAGGACTTTTGACGGAGGGTACTTAGCAAGTTTTACAGCAAGTATTTTAGCATATAAAAAAGGATCTTCTTTGTTTTTAAACTTAAACTTAGACAACGCAACAGCTTGAAGCTCTTCAAAAACAAACTCTTCAGGGTCGTTATTTCTTAAAAACTCAGTGTATTGAGACACAATTTCAATAATATGTTCATATTGTTCTAAACCTTTTTCAGTAAGTTTTATATCCATGACAACATTTGTACAGGTTGTATAGAAAATTTCTGAATATGAACCCAGAGCTTCAGCTAGGTTTTGGTTTTTTAAATAAGAAAGGATGCTATTTTTACCTTCATGGCCTAATAAATTTGATATATACCAGTCTGATTGGTACTGGAATAAATCTATAATAGAAGGTAGTGGCCAGAGAAACCTAAGTGTCCTTACATTTTTCATAGGGACAATCTTTATAATCTTCCCAACATCGCCAAATATCGGCTTATCTAAACTTTTCAACACTACACCCTTATCTATTACTTGACTAAAAAGATCTTTAGCCCACTGTTCAAGTATTTCTGTTTTTTCTTTCCCATATAAAACCAAAGACATGACATTACTTGAATAATATTTCTCATAAAACTCTATAACTTTATCCCTGATTCCTTCAATATCCAAAGTTTTACTACATCCAAGTCCAAAATGGTTATAAGGACTATTCATAGAATCCTTTAAAATCTGATAAAACCTCCAATTGTCATCTAGTATATTTTTATTGTATTCTGAATCCACAGCTTTAAGTTCTCTAGCAACTGAATCAGCATTAAATAAAGGGCTTATAAAAAACTGGGCAAAAATATCCAAGGCTTGGAAAAAAGACTCAGAGGCAATTTTAAAGTAAAAGTTTGTATCTTCTGAAGCAGTAAAAGCATTAGATTGACCACCATGGCTTTTAAGATAACTTTTATAATGATTTTCTATTGGGTATTTAGATGTACCTAAAAAGAGCATATGTTCAAGAAAATGAGCTAAGCCATGAATATCTTCGTGAATAGAACCGATATGCACATTCATTGAAGCTGAAGAATATTGGGATTCTGGGTCACTGACAATTAAACATTTTATATTGTTGGGTAGGATAAAATATTTGTAGTCTCTTGAATCATTTGGACTTTTTTCTATAGTGATTTCGGACATTTATAAGATTGTGATAAAATTTACGATTTATAATTAACGGTTTAAAGATAAAAGGATAAGAGTTTATGGTTAGGGTTGGATTTGTTATGATTAAGATGATTAAAGATAAGTGATTTTTTTTAAGAATTTTTAAGTTTTTATGATTTTTTGATTTGAAATGAAGTGTAGATTTTATTTGAATGAACTTTAGTAAGTATGTTAAGAAATTAGAAGGCTTTTAAAGGTTGAAGGTTTAATGCAGATTTCTTATTAAATACTTAATTTTTTATAATAACATAAGATTTTACATAAACTAATTAATTTCTATTCCTAAGAGTTGCTAAAATTGAGTCATTTTCATCAGAGTAATATAAACTCTTATGTAAAAAAGACTTAAAAACACTTGTTTGAATTTCAGTCACAAGTTCTGTGTAGTGTTTAACATTTTCAAAGCATTGAACGCATACGCGCTTCTTTGTTAGATATCCAGAAATTTCTAGTTTGAAAAATCTGGAACAACTACCGCAAATGTTTTTCCCACAATTTCGACAATGATGATCTCTTCGTATTATTGTAAATGACAAGAAGCAAACTTGGCATAATGGAAAAAGAATCCATGATGGTCTTTTAGAGAAAAATATTGCTAGAACGAAATCTTTGAATTGCCAAATCGATTTACATCTAATAATATAGATGATTGGGGGGTCTTTAGATAATGAAATCAGCTTTACTTCGAATTTCGACTCATCTTGGCTTAAAATCAGTAAATCTTTGTCAATCTTTACTGAATCTAAAGCATTAGAATATATGTATGATTGATGAATAGTCAAAAATATTTCACTCCACTCCTCTGATTCTACAAGCTCACTTAACTTTTCCCTAGGGCCAGATTTCAAAAAAACATGAGCCTTAATTGGACAAAGCTTTGTTCTTTCACTTAAGGCCTGTTCTTTTGTAAGCTTATTCCCCATGGAAATTAAGAATATTACTGACTCATATTTGTTCTAAGTAAAATCTTATTAAAATTGCATTTTCTTTTCTAATATTTCAAAGGGTAGGTATTAAAATATTAAAAATTAAACAATATCATCTTGAAAAAAAAAGCATAAATTTGTGTGTAGTTTGGTGTTTTGATATATTTTTTATTTAGAATATGCGTTATTATAGTTATTGCAATTTTTATCGTAAAAGATTAAAATTTTGTTACTTTAGCAGGTTATTTTATTTGAAAAACAAGGTTTTTATGTATTTATATGTTTGTTATATAAAAGGAAATATTATTAGTTACAGTGAAATTAAAGGATTTTTGTCAAGTTTTGAGGCTATATGGAATAATTAAAATATAATAAGAATTGATGTAAAAATAGGGTTTAGTAAGCAAAAAGATGAATTAATCATTACCAGAAGCAGATAATTTATTAACTTTGACATTATTTGTTTTTGAAAAAATAATATTAATTAATATCAAAATATAATTGTCAGTCTTAAAATCAGTATCTAGCATATTTATAGATCATAAAAAAGTATCTAAGCTTTTACATATACATTCTTTCACAATTTTTATTTGCTTAAAATTCTTATATCCATATTCTTTAACTAAAAACTAAATTATCAACACAACTAAATTTTCCTACAACTTCTTTTTAATACACAAAATACAAACATCATAAATACAGTTTTGGCAATAAAAAAGCAAAAATATTTATCAATCTTTAAATTAATATATATCTAGAAATTCAGTTTAATATATATCCACTTTTATAATATCATACTATATCCTCAACTTAACTTATTAACTTTAAAAATTCTACTCGCCCTTTGCTTTTTTAGAATTTCTTGCTCTAACATATAAATTCTCTACAACCAAAGGTTTAACCTCATTCATTTCACAAGCTACAACTAAAATAAAACTTTCTTTCATATAATGCGAACTAACTTCATTTATGACAATATTACTAAATGTCACTATCCTACTATTGTCCATAACCCCTTCTAAAGTCCCTCTAAGTATTTTCTTTGAAGCAATATTCAATTTAAGGAGTTTAGGTGGAGAGTCATTTGTATACAATTTGACTTTAAAAAGTTCTTGGATCATAACATTATTATTCTCCTCATCAAGAACTTGTATACTAAGAGAAAAGCCTTTTTCTTTATAAATTTGCATGATTTCAGATGAAGCTAGAGTTATGCGATATTTATAAGAGCTCTGGTCAAAGAATGGATGAGGAATTGGTGTTGTTGTTGGGATTGTCGAAAGTACTGATTGTATATCTTCAGCTTTTGAAATAAGTTCTTGAGTTGTATGAGATATACTATTAAGTAAAGGTTGTCGGAGCAAAATTGATGAAATTAAGGACTCAATGATTGCATGTATTGGGGAAAATATCTGAGATGGGGTTTTAGAATAATATTCAACGCAGTCAGGATGAGTGCAAGGCTTTGTGGTTTGGCCGAGTAAACACATTTATATTAATAGAATTATGGCTACGGTTATCGATTTATATATAAAATTTTAATTGTGGATTATACATTTATATAGCGAGATAAGAGTGGAAGATAAGACAATATGGTTGGTTATATGGAAATATGTTAAAAAATCACGGTATTTAGTGAGTGTTATGAAAGATTAGAAAATATACTTTTCAGTTTGTTATGACTTTTTCAGGTATTTTTGGTTTAGGATTTTTTGGGTTTTTTGGGTTTTGAGTTTCTGAGGAGGTTTGGATAAATTTTTTTTTTGTAGTGGCTAAGTTGTAGGATTTTAGTTATAGTTTATGATTATAAGTGGAGTAAAAAATATACCAGGGGAAAATATGATTAGTACAATTTTAAAGGAAGTTATAGAAAAAGTAGGATAAAGGTATGGTTTTATATGGGAATTTGGGTTTTTTAATGAGTTGGATACTGTAGGAGAAGGGAAATCTTGGTTTTTGGGTTTTTGAGGATTTCTGATATGGTTTTTACGAATTGTTATGAAATTTTTAAAAGGTTTTTAGTTTTGGTAGGTTTAAGTTTTTATATGAGGATAAGAATTTTCTAGTGTATTTGACTTAATTGACAGTGTGAGTTTTGATAAGAATTTTAAGTGAATTTTTAATTTATTGTAGGAAGTAAGAATCGGTTATGCTGAATTATAGGATTTTTATATTGTGTTGAAAGATAATATGCGACTTGAGAATATTGAATTTTTTTGGGGTTTTAAAGATTTAAATAAAGTAATAGAGAATGGGTTTTTATTTTTAGAATTTTTTACACAAATAAGATTTTTAGATTATTTTGAGTTTTGACATGCAAACTGTTATTAAATGCTATGGATTTGCTTAGCTTTAAGGATGATTGTAAGTTTTTATATAAACATTCTATTGCGGATATTGGCATAAATTATAATAAATGGAAAAATTAATATGATTATAGTTATGTTTGCTAATTAGCATAAGAATTTAGATATAAGTTTATGCTCTTTATAAATGATTTGACATTAAAGGTCTCCCCCTTTTTCATTACCTTTCTTCGATATTATTTATAATATAATCATTATCCTACATCCTGCATCCTCAATTCTAAATTTTTGAATTTATCACAATCAATAAATATTCAATATATTTACAGCATCATATATCAATAGATATCTTATATTTTTCTAATCTTCACCATAATATAAGTTCATCTATTTCTATAACTATCATGAATCAACATAATTTTTTTTTTAATTACCTAATTTTCAAAAGACGCTTTCTTCATCATCTTTATATTATATGAAGTTTAAGATTATCTTTTTTCCCAAGAAACGACATATAATCTTCTTTTCCTACTGGTCTAGCTGTAACAGGTTTATATGTATGAGTCAAAACATTCAAAAGCATACTTCCTGGGAATTCATAATTACAACTCACTGGAGTATTATTTGCAAGTCTATTTATATAAGGATCACCTTTATAAATGTTTCTAAAACTCATATGCTGAGGTCTTCGAGAAAGAATCCTTTCTTTAACTTTTTTAGACTTTTTCTTCTCAATTGGGCTAAAGGCGAAAATATCAAAAGTCATAGGATTTCTTTGGCCTGGAGTTGGGGTTTTGCTTGTTTTTTCATTAGGATTATCAGTCAAATCTTTTATGTTTTTAGCTTTATCTATGAAATTTTTCTTTAAACTTATGTTGGGAAGGGGAATATGAGATTTGTTTTGATTTTTATTAGCTTGCCGTCTTAGTCTTAAAACCCTCCTTCTGTATGAGTTCTCAAAAAAACTTTCACTTCGTAGTTTTGGAGTTGGAGGTATGAGTATTAACAGTTTGTTATCGCTTTTTGTATTAGACATATTGTTAGTTTAATTTAGTTGTTAGAGTTAGATAAAGAATATAATAGGATAATGGGAATTTGGAAATTTTTGTAGGAAGGTTGGAGAAAAGTAAAGGTTTTAGATGTGATTATTTCGTTTGGGATTTATGAAAAAGATAGGAAAATCATTATAGGAATTTATGCAGGAAGATGTGATAATAATAGAGTTTTTTTATAAAGGATTTGATTTTGATAAATAAATTTTTTATGATTGAATAGTTTTGATTTTATTGACAATGAATTATCTTAGATTTTATTGTTTTATTAGAGTTATTTAATGGCTTTGATGGGAAAAAATCCTTTAGAAATATTTTTATGTTTTGAGGTTTTGCATGTAATAATTAGAATGTTAGGATTATAGTTGTTGTGATTTTTTATTGTTTTAAAAATATTAAATAGAGAAAAGAAAATAGGCAATACTATTAGAGATTTTATACTGGGGATTAAGCATGCAGTAAATTAATAATTATATTAGAAATGAAATTGATATAGGCTGTTAATATGAAGTGTTTTTAACTTAAAAATACAAAAAGCAAAAATATAATAAAATAAAAATGAATTCAATATACAATATTAGCATTCTAAATACAAAAATATTAAACTCAAAATCATAGTAACTTCTTCATCCATATCTCCATCATTATAATCTATATTAAAGCTATTGCAAACTAAAGTTATCATGAGATCCCTTAAATCTAATTCTGTCACTTAAAACAAATACAAATCATAATCATACCACGAGCTATTTATAGATTATAAATATAATATGAATTATTTACAACCTCATACATTTCTAATCCTTAAAGAATATTTCCCACTATCATTATCACAACCTTATTTCCATCATCATAAGCAATCCACAATATATTTTATTTCTAATCCCTAAAACTCTTCATTAATACCCTAAACATTTATAAATCAAAGACTTCACGATTAATCTAAATATCTCAAACATATCTAACTAGAGGAAATATAAAGCTCGAGAGTTGGTCCAATGGGCATGTGGTTGAGGAGGACCATTTTTATCACTCCTTTCACCATAATTATAAGCAAGTTTATGAGCATATTGACATGGTGCAGGAACACGTATAGACCCACTCCAATTATAATAAGAATAGCACATTTTATAAGCTAGGATCTCAACATTATCACAAGGTAAGTCACTATCATCATAAACAACATGAAAATGAGTTGGAGTCATACTACCTTGATTTGCTTTAGCCGGCATAACATAAAAGTCATACCCTGTTTTCTCTACAACTTTAGAGTCAACAATAGTCCCTAAAGGTGGATTTGTTGTATTACCATTATTGTCACAATAAAACCTAGCATTTGTCCTTTTGTTTACTACAACATATAATAATGAAGGTTTTTCAAAATTAGGTACTATACCTTGTAATGATGTAAAAGCTTGTTTTATTGCCCCAACTTCATCAGTCAACACAGAAGATCTTTGTGAATCTGAAACTCCATCTCTAAATACAATGATAACTTTTGGAAATCTTCTGTTTTCATTAAAAAACTGTTGCAAGGCTTGTTCAGTACATTCTTGGATTCTGGTGAAAACATCACCACCTGGGTTGATAACTTTAGGAAATGATCCATATCTTGCATAATGGGGGTCCATTGTTGCGCAAAATCCTAAAACTCCTGATGAGCCTCGTTTAGTGAAAATATCTATTCCAATTACCATACATACCGTATTGCTGAAAGGTAAATTGTCTAATGCCCAAGGAATACCACCAACTTTGGCGTTCATCTGCATGACGACTTTGTTAATAACTGAACGTAAGCCTTTATCTTTTTTTAATGTGGAGTTCAAAATCACTTGAGTCGGTACCGGGAACGACGAAAACGTAAGTCTTTTCAAATCATCATAAAGTCTACATTTACCTTTACTTCCAGGTAAAACACATATAATAATCTTAACACTAGGATTTAAAGATTGTCTAAGTATCCTATCCCAATCTCCCCACTTATCACTAGCTACAATAAAAGTTGCAGGTTTATCACAAGCAACACAATAAGTTTTCATAACCTGAACCAAATTAGTCATCAAGTTTTGTTCAACAAGTTTTTTATCATTCTCACAATGAAATATTCCCCATCTATCCAATTTTGGTTGAGTATACATTTTTCTTTGAATATCTCTATCAAAACTTCCAATAGCTTCATTAATTCTAAATGATGCATTATCACCCATAATAATATTCCCAGCTGATATGACTCTAGCTGTTAAAGATATAGGATCACTACTTATTTCTAATTGCCAATCTTTTATTTCATCACGAGTTTTAGGAAAAGTTTGCAAAGTTTTAATAAGCCCTGCTGATTCGTTTAATCGGGCTTTTGGTTCTTTTTTTGTCGCTTGGGCTAAGTCTTTCATAACATTAAAGTCGCTACGGATTTCATCAGTAAGGCCGGTCATTACACAAAATTCAGGGAGAAGGTAACATATTAGGTTTTTGAGTTTACATTTTAGAAGAGGCTGATCTTCGTATTTTATTTCACGACCCCAACGGGTTGTGTAGTACTTTTTGAAGTCAGTTGATATACCTTCTTTTTCGAAGGAACTTGACGGAGACATATCCCAGTCTATTTCATCAACTTTATAACATTTTTTATTATATAGGGTAAGTACTGTTGAGCCAACAAGGAGCTTTGAAATCATTTGTTTACAATCACTAGGGTTTCTCCTCTTAATATCAACAATCTGATCATAAACAGTAATAGTTCTTAAACACCTATGTGAAATGTCTACATTAAGTAAACATCCTTCCTCATAATACCCAACTGAATTAGCATATCCAGGCCAAATGACCATTTTATGATGAGGTAATTCAACAGGTCGATCAGGATTATAAAACTTTCTACCTATCATAACTAACTTAAGCATAGATTGTACACTATTGAAGAATTTGTTATAGAAATGCTTAATTTCTAAAGGATTAGTTAAAGCTCCAGTAGGGACTATTGTTATCTTATAAATCACATTTTCATATAAAGACTCAACTACAAACTCAGATGATGTTTGGGCACTAAAAAGGATTGTATTTGCAAATACAAACCTACCAATATGTTCTATTATTTGAGCTCGGGATTTATTTAGAATCCTTTCGCGTTGTCTTGAAAGACTAAATGAGATTTCAGGGATAAAGGAAATGGAGTAACGCTGAAGAGATGTTGAGTGATGCTTTGGGGTGAATAAAAAGAAGTTCGATAAGACTTGGACTGGAGTTCCTTCTTTTAGGTACCCAGGACGTAAGGCTTGAATCGCGGTTTCCATCAATTATATATAGGGGGGGCGCCCATAGGGATAAAAAAATGCTCTTAGTTCACACCAAAAAAAAATCGAAGAAATAAACCCAAATACACGAAAACTCATAAGCACTAAAAAATAAAAATCCCTCGGTCTCTTGTTCTGCATCATAAAAATAAATCCTCTTTTATTTCCTCCTTTATTCTAATAATAAATCATATGATTATACTGCAATTCCCCATATTGATCTTCCTAGTGTTAATGAGATTCTTGGACAAATACTAAGTAATTCATCCTCTCCAGCAAAATCAAGTACTAAATCATATAATGAAAATCTTTTAAAACTCATAAATATAAATTTCAAGATTTCTTTACTAGATTTCAGATACTCATTGAGTATTTCACTGAAGCTGAAGCTGTTTTTTATGAATAAAGTACTTAATTACTTGTTTTTATAAGGAATATACCTCTTAAAAATTAGATTTATGATTTTCTTCTAGTAAAGTGGTTATGCTTATACAATATTTTTTAAGTTATTAGTAAAAAGGGAAAATATATATGCAACTTTCAGCATCTTTCATCAAAAAATATACTTTCCAAAAAATCCTAATTTAATCAGAAAATCAATTTTTCAAATCAAAAGCTTTTAAACCCTTAATTTTTATATACAACAATAATATATTACATATCCAGTAATAATAAAACTTTAATTTCTCTCTCATATCAATTAAGTAACTAAATCTGCCCATTGATAACCAAAATTAAAATATCTTAATTTAAAAAAAACTTCATAAAAATCTATTCTAGAACTTCAAATCTAGTCTTCTCATCTAAAAAAATCCAATCTAACCCTACAATTTCATCATTCCATAAAAAAACCCCCTTCAATTTCTCTACAAAACCTTGTAAACCTTAAACCAAACTTTAAAATCCTAATATCCTCCTCTTCAATCTTCCTTACCAAAACTCTCTCCCATATAATAAAATCTAGCATTTTCCTTTCAAACCTCCCATTTCCAAACGAAAACCCTCTAAAAATTTTTATTTTCATCCCTAGCCATACATTTCCTCTAACATCCCATCCAGTTCCCCTAAAAACTCCATCTTCTGGTCAAATAAAATGGAAACTGAAGAGCTGAAATCAGAGCCTCTCGTAGAAAAGCCCATTGCCGAAGAAACTAAAGACACATCTCAAGCCAAAAAGAAAAAGAAAAAACGTAATAAGAAAAAAAAACCAGCTGAACCTTCAATAGCCCAACCAACTAACTCAATTCCAAACCCTCCAGTTAAATCTTCTCAAATGTCCCCTAGTTTCTTTAATAAATTTCAAGACAATTCTCATTTAAGAAGAGTTAAAAATTGGAATGAAGACCCAACCTATAAGCAAACAAATCCTCCATCTGTGCCATTGAGCCAACAATTTGCCCAAGGAAATTTTCCTCATGGAGAAGAAGTTAATTATACATCCCGTATAACTTCTCAAGAGCATCGTGAACGTGAAAGAATATCTAATTATGATTATGATGCTATGAGAAAAGCTGCGGAATGCCATAGACAGATAAGAAGATGGGCTCAAGGGGTTTTAAAGCCAGGTGTTGAACTTCATGATTTCGTTGAAGAACTTGAAAACTACTCACGTACACTTCTTGAAGCTGATGGTATTGAAGGTGGTGTAGGTTTTCCTACTGGTGTAAGTCTTAATTTCTGTGCAGCACATTATACACCAAACCCTGGTGATAAAGTTTATCTAACTGAAGATGATCTTTGCAAACTAGATTTCGGTACTCATATCGGTGGTCGTATAATCGATTGTGCCTTCACTGTAGCTTTCAATCCAAAATTCGATAACCTTATCCAAGCATCACAAGAAGCAACAAATACAGGTTTAAGAGAAGCTGGTATTGATGCTAGATTCAGTGAAATAGGTGCAGCAATCCAAGAAGCTATGGAAAGCTTTGAAGTAGAACTTGATGGAAAAGTTTATAAAGTTAAGTCAATAAGAAATCTTAATGGTCATCTTATTGGCCCATATCATATTCATGCAGGTAAAAGTGTCCCTATTACCAAAAATAATGACCCTGGACGTATGGAAGAAGGTGAAGTTTATGCTATAGAAACTTTTGGTAGTACAGGTAAAGGTGTTGTTCATGATGATATGGAATGTTCTCATCATATGATTGATTTTGATATGTTTCAGAAACCAGTTCCTATAAGAGATCCTAAAGCTAGAGCATTATTGAAACATATTGAAAAAAAGTATGGGACATTACCTTGGTCTAGAAGACAATTGACAAGAGATGGTGAGATTAAACATTTGATGCCATTGAAATCTTTGATTAATTCAGGAATTGTTGTACCTTATCCACCATTGTGTGATGTACGTGGATCTTTTGTATCGCAAATGGAACATACGGTATTGTTGAGGCCGACATGTAAGGAGATTATTAGTAGAGGAGATGATTTTTAGTTTAGATATAGTAAATTTGATTGAATAGATAGAGTTTTAAAAGAGTTTTTTATGCTTTAAGGATGATTATTAGGTGAAATTAGAATAAGAGTTTGATGATTATGATATTTTGTGTAGGAATAATAGATTAATAAGGTTAGATAAGATTTTTATAGAGAAATAAAAATGGATTTTATAACTGTAGTATCAAAGGTTGTCCCAAAGAGCTTGAAGATTTTTGAGTCTATGGGTATACCTTATGCCTGCACTGTATCGCCTAATATGGAAGTTCAGCTACCTCAGGTGCAATTCCCTAGAAATAGCATACCCAGGTGTTTGTATTGTAAAGGGTTTATAAGCTTGTACTGTAATATCTATATTGAAGAAAAAACCTGGCAATGCTCATTATGTACTTACACAAACACCTTCCCTGAAGCCTATTTCCAAATATACCATCCATCACGTATAGAACTCAGCCTGCTAAACTACGAATTTTTCGCTGAAGAGCCGAGTATGAAGCGAGCACCAATGTGCCCTCACTATACTTTCATCCTCGATATCTCCAAAGATAGCTGTGAATCTGGTTTCCTCCATTCTATCTGCACATCTCTCCTAAATCTCCTACCAAACCTAAACCTAATCCCTGAAGACCGTACACAATTTACTTTTATCCTATACGATAAATCAGTTCATTTCATATCTTTAGGTTTAAGACCTCAAATCCATACTATTTCCGAATCAGAAAGTGATCTTTATCTTCCTATTCCTTCAGATTTTCTTCATATAAACGTAATAGAAAATTTAAGTTTTATACAAACAACTTTAAATATTATCAAAAATATACAAGGTCAAGATAATTCTAGTGGTTTGAAAAAAGCTATATCATCAGCTCAGCTTGTTATGGAAAATAATGGAGGTAAAATATTAGTTTTTATATGTAATTCTATACTAGAAATAGCTCATCCTAAGCATCTTTTGCTTATGGCGACTACAGATTTTTATCATGAAATTGGTGAAGAGTTTGTAGAAGACAATATTGGATGCGACATTTTTGTTACGGCAAATGCTTATTGTGGGCTTTTTACATTAGGGGAACTTGCGAGGATTACAGGAGGCGATGTGTATTTTTATGAGAATTTTTGTAAAGAAAAAAATTTTGAGCATTTAGATGCTGATATAAAGAGGACGGTATTGAGTAGGAAGGCTTGGGAAGCTTGTTTGAGGTTGAGAATTAGTCAGGATTGGAAAATACTTCATAGGTATGGGCATTTTTTGTTGAAAAAAGATCTGATTTTGTTACCTTGTGTGTCAAAAACCTCGATAACTTATGATTTGTTTCCTAGGTATAATCAAAATACTGAAACTTATTTGAATTTCCAAGCTTCGTTGCTTTATACGAGCTCTGAAGGGATAAGATTAGTACGGGTTATGAATTATCAAGTATCAGTGGATGAATCCATTGAGAATTTTATTAAATGCATCTCTTGTAATGATATGGTCAATTTATTGATGAAACATGCTCTTGGACTTGTCCTTAAACGTCATGTCCTTCTTTCTGCTCAGAAATTCCTTGAAAGCAAAGCTGTTGATATATTAAAAATCTGCCTTGTAGTATTCCAATCCCTCCCCCCAAACCTCAAAAATTTCCTATTCCATATCCTTGGTCTAATCAAACACACAATTTTTGTCAACACTTCTCTTCCATGTAAAAGTAAATAGACAACCTATCTTTAGAAAACTTTGTATTTTTAGCATATAAAGCTCAAACGCTTTCAGCTAAAGAAAGTCGTGTTTGGACTTATCCCAAGCTAAAAGACTTAGAAAACAAGACTAAAAATTTATCAAGAAATTTCTTAAACGGGCAAAAATATTTTTTAAATGATGGATGCAAATATATAATCTGGACTGGTAAGATATATATATGACAAAGGTATAGAAAAAAGTATTGAAGGTTTTGAAGAGCTTATAAGAAAATATAGATACAATGGTGGGGTGTATCAAGATATAGTCTTAGTAAGTGAAGATGAGGATAAACCCAAGTTGTGATTTTTATATAGAGAGTTTTGGAATCGAATGATTGAAGATGAAGTTGGTATACCTTGTTCATATGAAGATTTTTATAAAAGAGTTGAAAGGATATGTCGTAAAAGATTAAATTAATAGGTGGATGTTATAAAATCATAAGGGTGGATAATAAATTTATGTTTTATCTTCTTTAGAAATTTCTCTTATAAGACTGTTTGCTGAATCTAATCTTGGAAGTAATGATGATATAAGTAAAAATAGATACGGTTTTAAGAGTTTGTTAAAAACTGGGATAACTTTTATAAGTGCATTTAAAAATGTGAATGTGAAATTTTTTATGATAGATAATAAGTGTAATATTTGCATTAATTATCAAAATATATCAAAGCTAAATATCGAAATGATCAGAAAATACAAAGTCTAAAATAAATATCTAAATAATCAAAAACCATTTAAAATAAAAATCATTTTGTATCGAAAAAATAAAAAAATTATTCGCTACTTATTATAATAAGATTAGGATATTGGCTTGTCTTCAATAAATTTCCTGAATACTAGTAGTATAAAAACAGCTGCTAAGGAATAGCCAGAAACCCAACCCCAAACACAATTGCACTGATCTTTTGGTCCATCTTCTGTGCAATAGTTTCCCATAAGAAGCCCACCAGTAACTCCAGTGATAATTAAAGGTAAAGAATTTGTAATAGCGACAATCCCTAGAAATATTGCCTCAGCACCTTGTGGAGCAACTTCAATAGTATAATCAATAAGTCTTGGTGCATAAATCGATTCTCCAATAGAAAGAATTATAATCATTATTGTAATCCCAACATAAGAACTATCATAATATAAGACCATTGTAGAAGCAGCAGTAAAGAATGTTCCTAAGACAATTATTGAATATTTATCCATATAAAAAACCAAATAAGTGCATATTGGTGTAGCGATTAATAATATTATTTGATGAATGACCATCATAAGCCCAAAATGTTTACCATTTTCCATAGCTCGATCCATGTATATAGGTAAAGTTCCAGAGAGATGAAAATATACTGATTTTATGACTAGCATTAATGATACAAAGACCACAAATTTCCAAAACCTTTTTAGCTTTATGGCTTCTTTGCTGGGCATTATGAAAGTCACTTCGATATCTTCAATGTTTTCTAAGTCAATTTCTCTTAAAAACAACGATAAAATCAATGTCGCCACATATAGTCCAAGACCAAACGAGAAAATCACCTGATACAGTTCCTCATCTTCATCATACAAACTATATAACAAATCAACTCCTCCCGAAGCAAACCCAGCCGCAACAAAGAAAACAATAAAATAAAGTGTATAAGCTAAGCTCCTTGACTTAGGATAAGTATAATATTTAATCCCAAGTTTAGTATTAGTAAGATTTATCGATATGGCAAACATGAGGAAAATAAGTATGGATGCAAATTGTTGATATTTATTTTTCAGTATAAGTACTAAAATATACCCAATACATCCCATTGCATTACCTAAGACCATAGTATTTCTTATTCCCCAGATTTTAGCTAAGTTACTTAAGCATACTGAGTAAAAACCTATCGCCAAGCCAAAACTGGCGAAAATTAACCCGGCCTCACGTTCAGAAAAATGCTGGACTTTTGTCAGATAAAGACTGGCACAGACTGCTATTACTGAAAAAGCTGCGAAACTAGTAAACTTTGTACATAAAATAATCCAAAGGTAGTGAGGAGATTGTCTTAAACACTCAATAGCTTCGTTTAAATGGGAATTTTTTGTTACTAATGGCTTTCTGATGTCTTCCATGATACTATTATAAACATGAGAGTATTGTTAAGATGATTATTGGATGATTTTGAAATTATGAGTTGTGGTTGATGGGATTTGGAAAATATGGTTGGGATAATTTTTAAGCTCATGTTTGTTTAGGTTCCTATTTATGGTCTTAGATGGATTTTGCAAGAGGATGGATCATGGATTTGCTTGTTTTTAGGGAAGTGGGAAGTGGAAGAAGAGTTGGAGAGGAAATTTTTTTGAAGAGTGGAAGTGAAATTTTTGCATAGGTTAGGAATTTTGGAGTTTTTTAAGAGGAGAAGAAGCTGAGATGATAAAATGAGTGTGATAGAAGTTGGCTTTGGGTTAGGTATTAGTTTTATTATATTTATTATGTTTATTATTTAGGTTGCGATTTGGATATAGGCATAGGGATAATATTAATAAGCATGGAAGATAAGGTGAGGAAATTTTATTTTAGTCTCACTTGGGATAGAATTATAAAGTAATAAATCATATAATTATATATAAGGAAATCCTAGTATGAACTATTTGTATAACTTCTTAAAAATGTATACTGTAAAGTGTTTATCTTTTATAAAACTGGATCATATATAAAGCTTCGTCACCCAATGAAAAAATCAAATTCCTTTTATAAACNTCGTCACCCAATGAAAAAAATCAAATTCCTTTTATAAACTATAATTCCTTTCTAAACTCTTAATCCAACACTAACATAAAAAATTCTCCATCCCAAAATCCAATCCACCTAAAAAACAGCATCACATTTAAACCTAAAAAAAATAAAAATCCTCTCATCCAAACCAAAAAATGTACTTTTCACCACCCAAACCCCAAATCTTTTTATTNGGATCATATATAAAGCTTCGTCACCCAATGAAAAAATCAAATTCCTTTTATAAACTACAATTCCTTTCTAAACTCTTAATCCAACACTAACATAAAAAATTCTCCATCCCAAAATCCAATCCACTTAAAAAACAGCATCACATTTAAACCTAAAAAAAAAAAATCCTCTCATCCAAACCAAAAAATGTACTTTTCACCACCCAAACCCCAAATCTTTTTATTCCCAAACCAAAAAATCTTATTTAAATCCAATCTATTACCTATAGCATCCTAACTAAACCTGTGGCCTTGATTGTACCACAAATACTTTATCCCCACAAACAACACCTTCAATATCCTGATAAACTCCACCAAAAACCCTTTCTACAGCAATACCAAGTTCTTTCAATTTACCAAAAAGCCAATTCCTATATCCACAATTTACAACAATCTGATCTTCAGCATATCTAGCCCTACATTCCCTTGTTTTATCCATAATAAAACTATCAAAAAGCCCAGCACCTGCAAAACCAGGAAGGTCTTCACTATTAGAATCTGATCTAAAAATAAACCCTCCCCCTTGTAAGAAAATCGACTTATTAGGAAAAGACTCGATTTTATAAGATCCTGAAGTTTTACTAAGAACAAAAGCCATAGACCTCCCATCATAAGCACCAACAAGTGTTTCTCCAAGTCCTTTAACAAGTTCTCCATATATTTCATCAGTATTGTTATTTGTAGGGTTTTTTGTATGTAAAACAAAAGCATAATCTCCACTTATAACTTCTTGACAAAGTACTGACATTTTAACATCTGATAAATTTATACGTGCTTTTTGTGTACTTAAAAACACCCTTTCATTGAATTTACTAGCCCAAACTGATTTTATAGCTTTCCATGCTAAGTCCCAAGACCCAGTACATCCAATGCTTTGTAGAAGGTTTTGGATTGTATGTTTATCTGAATCTTTTATAGACAAATTTTGAATTATAGATCTTAATGAATTTAAAGTTTCTGAAGCTGAAGGACAATGATCAAGTTCTTGTAAGTAACTAAAAATCTGAGATTTAACCTGCGAGTTTTCTTCTTGGTCTAAAATATACTCAAAAGTCCCATATGGTAAAGCTCCAGACCTAGGTACAACAAACTCTACACCAAGATTTCTTTTCAAAACCCCACAATTGTTAGCTTTAGCTCCAGTCCTCCTTTCCATAAACTCTTCCATTCTCATGACAATATTTTCTAACTCCAAAGGTTCTTGTATTTCCCTTCTTTCAATATCTTGACTTATTTGACATATTTCATTAGTCTCTTTTACCTCAACTCCTAATCCACTCATAGTAACTTTAACATTATGTCCATGTAAATTTTGTATTTTCATAAACTCATCTTGATCATAACATATAGTCAATAAAACTTTATTATTTCTTGCCCTAACACTAACATGAGCTAAAGTATCAAGTTCAGATGATGATATAACCCCAGTTGCTCCTTCAGGAATCTCTTCTTCTCCTGTAACTTTTAAGCAACACAAAACAACTGCTTCAGGGTATTTTTCATAAGCAACAGAATGAAGTGAGTCTACAACTGTAAGTTTGCCTATAACAGGAAAAACAGGACTTATGACTTGCCATGCTTTAAGTCCGCTGATTATTCTGATTTTACTGTTAATTTTCTTTAAAACTATAGAAACAGCGAAAAATAACGACCCTCTTATAAGCTCTTCAGTAAACAAGTCGATAGTTTCTTGATCAGCATGAAATTGTTCACCTAAAAATCTACCTTTTGTATCTAAAAGTTTAGTATATTCATCAACATATGTTAAAAGAAGTCTTTGTATACGATCTGTTGCAGCTTTAATTATAAGTGATGTATCATATGATTCTAAGGTTTTAGAGTATATTGATAAAAATTTATAATAATCATCACAACAAGCTGAAAACTCTTCATCAGAACACCCAAGGCTAACATTGTTTAGAAGCAAATATAGTTTTTTACACAAATTCTCAAGACTAAGATCTAAATGAATAATTTCTTCAACAAGTTGCCTAATATAACTTTCTAAAGCTATATCTAAATACACAACTTCTCTTAATTCCTGATCACCTAAATTTTGCATTTTAATTTTTAAGTCTTTTCTAACAGATGTAACTCTTTCCATTTGGCTTATTTTATCCCAATGTTTCATATTTATAGTTATATCTTCAAGTGCTTTAGATATATTCCCAGGTAAAAACCCTTTACAACTTTGAATCCCTTGGCTTAAATCTACAGATCCATGAACTTGTTTTAATAATTCTAAGTATCCATAAAGGTCTGAAATTATTTGAGGTGCATAAAATGGTGTATATGTTAAAGGTCTATCATAACTAGCTAATCTTTCTTTTGTTAAACCATGTTTTGATAATACTTCCCAATATTTGTTTATATCATTATGTTCATTATAAGATATTAATGCTTCACATATACCAATATCATCAGGTGTTGTATTATTATGTAATTTTTGATGCCATTGCTCATATAAATTTTCTTTAGGTAGATTAGAAGTTCTATTATCTCTTTCGCTTTTATGATGTCGAATACCCCCACGATGCATTATTTGTAAGATTTCATCACGGATTCTTTGACCATTGTCTCCACCTTTGCCCATACATGAAAGAATTCCTCTAACAAGATTTGATGTGTTTATTAAACCTGTTGTTGAAGAGGTTTTTAGTATTGAAATTATTGTAAATGTTAGGTTTTTTTGACTTGAAGCTAATTCACTTGGCCTTGTGTTATGATAACGCTGCCAGTCGAGTATTCGTAAAGCTGAATATCTCATCCAGATAAAAATCCAAGAAAGACCTTCTTGTGATGAGCTGAATTTTTTTATAAGATTGTTACACATATTAAATCTATGCATTAATGTCCAAGCACCTCCAGACATTTCAACATCGATAATTTCTGTGACTAAATTTCTTATTTGAGAATCAGCGTTTTTTAAGAAAATTGGCACTTCAGGAAGTTTAAGTGGAATTCCATAGTCCATAGAATTGTTGTTGTACCAAATATTTTCTCTTTTTAGGACAAAGTTAAGTTGTATTGGGGCTGATGATTTTGTGAAGGTGATTGAGATTGTTGAAAATGATGATGTGATTTCGACAAAGGGACTTTCTGCTGATTTGTCATCGAATTTGACTGTTGATGATGGGAATTTAATTCCAGGATATGGTAAAGGATTTATCCACTCCTTAGGTTTTTTTATCCCTAACCCCCAATGGAGTATCAAATGATCTAAATTTGCGCTTATGGTCGCTTTTAGTTGATCTTCACTTTCCTCAAGCACTGTGACAAAAGAGTGATTCCCAAGCGGATATTCTACCTTACAGCACTCAGGACTGAGTTTTTGCAAATAAAGTTCATATGAAAGCATTTATAATCCCTTTAAATTTACTGATTAAAATATGGAGTAATTTCTTTATTAATAACTTTGTCTATATCAAAAACTTAATAAAATCCTATTCAATACTCTAAATTCGCTAATTTCATCATATGACTTCAACCAAATCTTATCCAAAAACCAAATTTCTCATTTCCTATATTTAAAATATTTTTTTATTATAAATCTATATATCCTACACTAATCCAGACCTTCATAAATATCCTTTAAATCCTTTGATCTTACCTTAAACCATATATTAATCTTATATGCCTACATTAAATCTAACATATATCTCTAAATCATATTACAGAAAATAAAAAAATATGCAAGATCTCAATACAGTCATCTCTAGTAAATCCTTCCAAATCTACGCAGTAACCGAATATGGCAATCTTCTTTTCTCCTACTCCCCAAAGCATAAATCTCTTTCTGAGCAGCATTTGCGTATCCTCCCAATTTCCATATCATTCACAAGCCTCAAAAAATACTGTTTCCAGCGAGTTTCCCTAGGCAAATATACTGTATTTCATATTTAGGGCTCGATAGTTCATAACAAACAAGTGATTTGGGGATTTTTTACAAAATCCAAATATACCCCAATGCACTTTTCCAACAATATTTACTTTCTTTATATGTTTTTAAGTTTCCTAAACTGCAAACCAAGCACTTTATCTAGTATTTTAGCTACAGAAAAGGAAAAAACTGATAGACAAGGTTATGAGTTTTCTATAAATGATTTAAAAGTTGAGCATTTGAATAATTATAATGAATTTTTTGTTGAGTATAAAGAAATCATTGAATTGACAGCATTAGAAAAGNATTATAATGAATTTTTTGTTGAGTATAAAGAAATCATTGAATTGACAGCATTAGAAAAGTATGAAGAATGTTTTAATATGATGGGGGATTGGAAAGGGTTTATTATGAATATTAAAGGTGAGATGATATTTGGAGAAGTTCCCGGGGATGATAAGCTTAAAGAATTAATTGTCAATATGGGAGTTAAGCTTAAGATGAAGAATAGAAATGATGTTCCAGTAAGTTTTATTAAGAGAATGTGAGTTCTTTGCTCGGGGGTGTAACGGTGAAAAACAGCGATAATGGGAATATAAAAGTGGAGGTCAAGTTGATTGGTAAGAAAATTGTTGTTATTGCTGGGTTCTGTTATTGTCTAAATGGTTTTATAGTCGGTTTATCTGAAGAATATCAAGACACAGACGAGTTTTTTACCCTTCTAAACAATTGTTCTTTATATTTCGGTATTGTCTATACAGACTCAGACAATGAGAGATTAGCAAAAACCCCTGAATATATTTACAACAATGTATTTTCTATTATATCTTTCTTAAGAAAAACCTTAAAACGCATTTCACCAAAAAATCTTGAAGTGCATGAATTTCCTCATAAAATCTCCCCAAAACAGTCTATGAAAAAAATAATTGAAGAATATAATAATTACTATATCACATCAGATGATGCTAGAGATAAATCAAATAATTTAATATCAAATGTGGAAAAAAAATCAGAGGATTTTGAAGAAAAAACAATTACTCAAGACTTAAGTTTAAATTTTGGGAATTTTGAAGATGATTATAATGCAGAAAATACAGTAAAAGATCATATTCATAATTTAAGTATTATAGAAAAAGAGATTAGCGAGGAAGAAAATGATGATTTGTTTCTGTTTACTCAAGAAAGAATTACACCTGGACTTGTGAAATTAGAAGAGATTATTGAAGAGGAAGATAAATGTGATAGGGATAATGCACCTAGTAGGATTTATCGTGATATGATATCACCAGTTGGGAATGATGGGGAAAATAATGAGGTTAAGAGGGTATCAAAAAATGGTAGGTGGTTTAGAAAATCTACTGAGTTTTTAGCTACTCGGCCGTATAAACCTGAGAAATTCAACCCCAAACCACCATTAGAATCACCGAGATTTGTTAGGAAGGCTCATAGGAGTAAATCCTCAAAGGACTTAAATTCTTCTGAATTACTTGATTTCGAAGACTATAAAAATCTTGGAATTAAAGATATTTATGAGCACATTGAAAAATATGCAAAGCAAAATTATCGACCATCTAGAGATTATTGGTTAGAAGACTTATAAAATAACATAAAATGATTAGCTTAAAATCTCTACAAATAAAATCAAACTCTTGCTGATTGTCTGCAATTAGGACATTCAATTTTACATTTTAGCCATCTAGTAATGCATTCAGTATGAAAAACATGCCCACAAGGAAGTTTAATTCCTTCTAAACCTATTGATAAACATATAGAGCATTCTCTTTGTGTCCCACGAAGCCTAGGTAAATTTCTTATTTCCGCATCACTTAGCCCTGTTGTAGTACAATCATAAATATCTCGTAGCATAAACTCAAACTCTGATAAAGGGACATCAAAATAAGGACTATCTTCATATGATAAATTATTTCTTGTAAGATCTGACATATGGTCTAAAACAGCTTCGTATTCATTAGTCCAATCAATAAAATTCATATTGTATTTTCCTGAGGATTTTATAGGTCGGTCTCTTTCCATTATTATAAAAATCATCATATTTCTACAACTAATTTCTCATATAACTTAAAAATAATCTCATCACTCAATGGATATATTATTAAACGGTGAACTAAGTTTGCATCTCATTTCATAATCTTCCTTGCTTACAGCGATCTTATACATCTTCTGTTGATCCTTCATAACAATATTATCTTCAATAGCTCTAATTTTCTGAGTTTGTTCTTCTCGTCCTTTTTTCAAAGTTTCTATTTTTTTCTCTTCAGCTTCGATTTTTTTTATTTTCTCTTCTCCTCCAACATTAAAAGGAGAAAATTTTTTCTGAGTAACAAGTTCAGGCTTCATACTACTTTCTTCAGGCATGTGATAATGAATAAATGTATTTTGATGAGGAGGTTTAGCTCCATATCTAGTACTTGCATGGAATTTTATTATTTTATCATCTGGGCGGAAATCTTTTATGAGATCTTCTTGGGTTTTGCTGAAATGGTTAAGGGTTTCTTTTTGAGTTGTTAGGTATTTTAAGGATGGCTGATGGTTTTCAGCATAAATTTCAGGGTTTTCTTGAAGTCTTTCTTTATTTGTTGCCAGGATGTTGGGTCGGATTTTCTCAGCAAAGTCTTTGAATTTTATGTAACCTTTTTGTTCACTATCTAAAAACGCCATAAAATCCCCAACATCTTCAGGTTCATGGATAATCTGGTTAATAACCAGCGCTTTTTCTAGATCTTCTAAAGTGATATACCCATCTCTATCTCTATCAAACTTTTTAAAAACATCATTTGCTTTCTGAGACCCTTGATCAAAAAACTTTTCCTCAATACTTTTCAATATTTTCTTAACACCCTCCCCATTTTCAGCTTTAAACTCAATATTCTCCCTTATCGGTGGTACAGCTCTTTTTATCTTATGCAATTCATATGAAGCTTTAGTATCTTCCATATAAATATTCTTAGCAACTTCTTCAATAGGAGTAACTCCATCTTTGTTATAAACATATGAGCTTAAAAAACCTTCTAATTCTTTTTTTGTTATTTTCAAAGTTTTCCTATCCTGTAATTTATCAACTACAAAGTCTTTTAATTGATCTAAAGATATCACCCCATTATTCCCCCTTTCAGTCAATTCATTAAACAACTTCCCTTCAGTCTCAGCCGCATCTCTTAAAAAAAGTCTTATTTTCCTAGCCCTCAAGAAAAAATTATCCAATTGATTAACTGGGACTTTCTGTCTGTTTAATATATTCATTTTCTTCAATGGGTCTACTACAACTTTCCTTTCTTCCTCAACATACTTTTCTTCTTCTTTTATATCATTTCTTCTATCCTCCATATCAAAAAACTTATCCCCAGCCGGCATTTCTAAGGCAACAAAATCCTCAATTTTCTTTAAAAAATCCTTATAATAAAGTCCAGTATTTTGCGCATTATCATTATATAAAATTTTCCATATTTTTTCTGAGTTTAATGTATATGGTAAATCCATGTTGTTTAAAATACTCACAAATTCTTCAAAGTTGATTTTTCCTGTTTTCTTTTTATCTTTTCGAGTAAATTGTGGTGCTAAGCCGAAATAACGATCTTTTAAGAAAGTTTTTAGTTGGCTTTGGAGCATTTCTGTGTGTTTGTTTACAGCCATGTTATGCATATCGATAATTTTTAAGTTATCATCTGGATCTTCGGCTAATGAGGTAAGATCAACATTAAGTTTGTCATCTTGATCAAAAATCAGTCTCATGAATTCATTGAGATTTAGAGCTCCAGTGTTACTATTGTTAGCACTGGCAACTAGGACTCGGGCTTCATGAATGTTAATGGGAATACCGATTTTATTGACCATTTTAAATATGTCCTCTGGTGAAAGGACACCTATAGATTTTTCGTCCCATTGGTTGAAGATTTTTCTGAAATCGTTTCGATTTGCGTATCGTCTACGGATTGTCCTTCTGATATCTGCAACTTTTTTAAGGTCGACTTTTCCTTCAAGTGTTGATTTATGCCCGATATGGACCAATTGGGTTTCTTGTGAAGCTTTTTTATGTTCGATTTCTTTAGATACATGGTACTTGTCGATCTTTTTCTGAATTGCTTCTTCTTCTCTGACTTGTACATGCTGGGTATGTTTTAAAAGCTTGTTATCACCCATCTGAGCTTTGTCTGGACTGAAATCTGAGGATTTAGGACGAGTCATTGTCTGTCTTAAGAGTGTAGTTTTGTTTTTTGTTTTATAGTATTCAGTTTGTGTTGATATTGGGTCTTTAATAATATTAGGAAGGGTTTTAACTCTTGGAAGATTCAATTGTGCTTCATGATAAGGAAAAACACTCGAATAAAGAGGCAGTCGAGCTTTTCTCTCAGTTTTATTCTCCAAAGCAGTTCTAATATCCCCACTACTCTTCCCCATAGTACTATTTCTAACTTTTCTTAAAGCCATTTATAAGCATCTTTACCCTAAAAACTTTATATCCTTCATTCTCATCATAACTCCAGTTTTTTCCATAAAAAAATACTTAAAAAACCTTATAAATTCCAAAAAAGCCAAAAAATCTAATGAAATTAAGAAAATAAATATAAAAATAATGGCTTCGATCAGGTCAACTGAATTCAACTCAGCACAATCATTAGAGAAAGATGCAATTATGGACAATTTGTACTGGATAAAACAAATTATTAGTATAATTTTAGGCTGTGTAGCTGGGGGAATGAATTTGACTGGGTTTCCAATAATAATTTGCTTTGGAATTGCTGTGAGCTCATTTTCTTTAGTTTATGCTTGGCAGATAATGAAAGCTGAAGAAATCGAGTCATGGGATTTGGTAACGGAAGCATTTGGCCCATCGTTCTTTTGTTTTATTCTTGTTTGGACTTTAACATTTACTTTCATTTAATAGGTTATCTAAAGTTAACTAGTTCTATTACAACTTTTTAACATAAAACATATATCAATTCTATATATTTCACATAAAAAAAATCCCTGATACTAAGCAATAGTTTATAATTAATAGTCTAACCACTATCTTTGCTCTAAGAAAAAAAATTGTAATAAACATGATAATACTCAAACTTGTATTACGAATATAAACTAAGCAAACTACAATAATAACTTGAAATAAACCTCAATTGGCATTAATTACTCTTTGCATAAACTTTCCTTACCAGGGTTTACAATAAAAATTAATAAATGAGAACATATAAGTTCAGTTGCACCCCAACCTAATCCAATCCTATCATCTTAGTTTTTTATCTACTATCCTTGATGCTTTCCAAAAAAAAACCTTTGTCAGCACATATATATCAATAAGCATTATTAGTTCTTTTTGTAGTTCTGAAATTAATAACCACTCTTTACTTAAAGGCACTAAAGTTCCATAGGTCAAAAGTTTAACCATCGATACTAAAGAATAACCAAAGGCACTTCTTATACATGAAGAATCCAATATTCATGTAATAAAACGTTGTTAAATCCTACAAATATCTAGTCGAACATCAGTATAACACAATTCAACAAATACAACAATGCCATTTATTATAAAAAAAAATCAATACTTTCTTTATTCCATACCTCTTTCACTCACCCAAAAACCTAATTTCCTTATAATAATCATCATAAAAATATAAAAACCCATTGCCTTAGATTTTTAGTATATAAAAATGCCAACTTGTCCAAATTGGTAATTTTTATATAGTCAAAAAGATATCCCAGATGAGGTTTTTGTCCTTCACGAAGCCCATTGTAGTCGTTTTATTGAAGTTTGTAAACAATGTGATCAATCTTTTCCCAAAAACAAAAAGAAAGAACATGATGACAAGCATCATAAAAAAGTAAAATGCCCTTATTGTGCCAAGTTAGTAGATGATATTGAACTTGCTTTACATAAAACAATTTGTGAAGCTAAACCTAAACCTTGTCTTTATTGTGGGGCTATAATGGAACTTTCATTACTTTTAGACCATGAAGATCATTGTGGTAGTAGGACTGAATCTTGTGATATATGCGGCAAAAATGTAGTCATCAAAGATATGCCAGAACATATCCAAAACTGCATTGAAGAACAGGAATACAATGAAAATGGGTCTTTGAAGAGGAAAAAAAACAATCACACGATAGCTAAAAAACGAGGTAAAAAGTAAACAACTTCAGTTTAGGACTTGATAACTAATATTTGTATATTTCCTTCTAAAAAAACACACAAATCACTATTTCACACTAAAAAAAATTATTTTTTCATTCAAATATAAGGTTTTTTTAATACGATTACTATTGGTTATATAATAATATGCAAGGAAAAGCTATAGCACAAGGGTTTGTAGAGTATATAAACGAAGCTGTAACCCCATTCCATGCAGTCAATAAGGCAAAGAGTTTATTAAAAGAAAATGGGTTTGAAGAACTTCTTGAACATGAACCATGGATAGCTAAGCCATCAGGAAAGTATTTCGTAACAAGAAACGGGTCGAGTATTTTTGTTTTCGTTGTAGGCGAGGATTTCACTGCTGAAAATGGAGCTTTTAGGGTATTAGGAACACATACAGATTCCCCATGTCCAAAATTAGCCCCACATTCAAAAGTATCATCAAATGGGTTTTTAAAACTTAATGTTATGTTGTATGGAGGGGGTTTATGGAATTCATGGTTTGACAGAGATCTTACTTTGGCTGGAAGAGTTGTTTTGACTATTGGTGAAAGAATTGAAACTAGACTTGTTCATATTAAAAGACCTATTATTGTTTTACCAGAATTAGCTATACATTTGTCGGCTAATAGAGAGAAATTTGAGTATAATAAAGAATCGCATTTAAAACCTTTATTGTGTTCGCTTTTATTAGAAAGTAAATCACATCCTGAAAGCCATAAAAAACATGCACATGGGCTTTTAGATCTTATTGCCCAGGAGTTGAATGTGGATATTGAGAATATTAGTGACCTTGAATTGCATGTTGTTGATACAAAACCTGCTTGCCTTACTGGACTTTATCAAGAGTTTATATCTTCGGCTAGGATTGATAACCAAATGAGTTGTTATTGTGCATTACAAGCTATTATAGAAACTCCAACTACAGGGAAAGATATCAAAATGTGGGCTGCTTTTGATCATGAAGAAGTTGGTAGCATAAGCATATCTGGTGCTGATTCAGTAGTCGCATCAAATCTTATGAATAGATTACTCAAAGTTCTTTGTCCAACAGCAAGCAACGACTTTTCTGATATGATTTTCCGTAAGAGTTTTGGTTTTTCTGCAGATATGGCCCATGCCCTCCACCCTAATTTTTCAGAAAAACATCATCCTCAGCATTCACCAAAAATGCATTCGGGTGTTGTCCTTAAAATCAACGCAAATCAAAACTATGCAACAGACTTTGTTGGATGTACTTTAGCTCGATCTTTAGCTAGTCGTAATAGTATCCCGTTACAAGAATTTATAGTAAAAAATGACTCTCCATGTGGATCGACAATAGGCCCAATGCTTGCTGCTCAAACTGGTATTCGAATAGTTGATATTGGCGCCCCACAATTTGCTATGCATAGTTGTCGTGAACTTATGGGCACAGATGATGCATTTTATTACTACAGTTTCTTAAAATCTTTCTTTGATGACCTTCATTCTTTATATGATGAAGCCAGTTTAAACTAGTTTTACTTAAAAAAATAGGTTTTTTTTTAATGGAAGTGTTTATCATAAATACAATGTGACTGTAAAATCACCCATGAATAAATGGATAGTATAAAGGATTTTTTGATATTTTAAATATTTTTGATATAAATAAAAATTGGATAATCCTGTCAAAAGAATTTGCTAAAGTGGTGAAGTTGCTAAATTTGAATCTTTTACAAGACGATTTAAAAGCAATTTTTAGGAAAGCATATATGTATAAGATGTATTTAATATGGAGGTTTTTTAAAGCTCTATGCAAAAAAAAAAAATTAGAGAAAATATTACTGAGGAAAATGTTTGTAGGCATTTTGCTATGTTTGATAGGAATAGCGATGAGAAAATTGACAAGTTTGAGTTTAAGAGGATTATGACTACGATGGGTGAACTACTGACTAATGATGAAGTTGATTTTATTATATCTGAAGCTCATAAAAATATGAATGGATATATAGACTTTTGAGTGCTAGGTTTGTTTATGAAATATCTTCTAATACCAAAACCTTTTACATTCTTATCCTATAAACTATAACAATTTTTCTAAGATGCTTTCAGAAAAGTAATTTAAACTAATTATATTATAAAATGGGACAAAGTTCTTGTTGTTCAAAGGTAATGAATAAAAACAAAAAAGAGTTCATCGGTAAAGAACTAACTCATTATATTAATCTAAGCGATACTGAAAAATTTTCAATACTACTTGGAGAATTGACTATTTGTGGTCTGATGTTAGATTCTGAGATAATTGAATTTGAAAAGAATAAGGTTAATCTTTTGACTTATGCTTTTTTAGTAGGAAATCTGAAAATGTTTGTGCTTTTAAAGGAAAAAGGGGCAAATTATGATATTTTCAATAGGAAAATAGAGGAACTAAAAATCGACCAAATGTATTACTTATGCGATAAAGGGTATTTAGATTTAATTCAGTATTTATTGCCGATTTATATAGAAAATACTCATCAAATAGATATCGAAATATCAGACACATTGGTTTTTGAGACTGAGGATAAGAAAAAAACTCATAAAAAATACACTGCGATACAAAGAGCTTGTGAAAAAGGTCATTTACCCGTGGTTATAGCTTTATATAAGTATTTTGAGAATAAAAATATTCTACCAAGTTGCTTTGATTTAGAAAAACCTTGTGAAAAAAGAGGTGAAACTTGTGCAATGATAGCTTGTAGAAATGGGCATTATACTCTAGTAAAAGCTCTTTACAAAGTATGCCATTGCGATTTTACTAAAGTAAATAATTTCGGAGAAAATGCTCTTATAATATGCGCTTCAGGTCTAAAAACTAAAAAATCCTTCAGTTATTTTGACTGCATAAATTTCCTTATAGAAACAGTAAATATTGATATAAGCTATATGTATGAAGAAACATTACTTTTACTTGAAGATGATAATTTAGTCAGATATTATGAAAACAAACTAAATAAAATAGGAATTAATGCGAAAAAACAAGATTTGGAAAAAAAGTATAGGATTGTACTTAGGTTTGAACAGAGAGCAAGGAATGATTCGGATGATATGGATTTAGAATATATGTTAAGAGATATTATGGTAGAAAGTAAAGAGTCTATGACGAATTTTTCGGTTATTAGTAGTATTACTGAATTGCCAGAAAGTTTTATTTCAATTGCTCCGTTGGAAATTTAGAGAGATTTTTTTAATACAATAATACATAGAAAGTCTTTTAAATAGTTTTGAGGATTTTATAGGTTTGGAATGCTTTTGTGATGATATGAAATGAAGAATTTTGATTTTTTTGTGTTTGTTTTGGGGATTCAAGTCTGGAGAAGTTGCTTTTATTAGGATTTTACATTTTTAGTAATAAAATATTATACTTTTTACGGTGCTTTTATATAAAATATTCGAAAATTATAATATGGAAGTTCATGCTAAGCGACAATTTTTATACTACATAAATTTCAAATAGTACTAGCAATAATATTATTATTCTCTACAATTTTTTATGTTAAGAACTATGAAAATAATATATAAATTTTATATGAGCATGAAAAGCATAAGTTTTAGTATAGGGAGATTTAGTTACCATAAAATTCAGTATAAATAGTAAATAAAAATTTTGCTAGCTAGCTGATAAATGGATATTATCGCTTATTGGGATAACCTTAGAGATTTAAAACCTAGTCAAATTCCAACTAAAGGCTATTTGAATGATTTGTGTATCTCAAAAGACTGGGTGTTTTATACAACTCAGGATTCTTTAATGTATGTGAGTAATAAAACATCATCAGCTTTACCTAAAGTTTTACTTACTGGGATTCAAATAAAAGAACTCGCCTGCAACTTATTTATGGCGATGTTTCTTACAACTCAAGGAGAAATATTTGGTTATGGACATGATGAGATGAAAAGCGGATTATTTGGTGTTCAAAACCTTTATACTGCTGATCGTCCTATAAAAATTGATGTTCTCTGCCAAATAAAACTTGAATCAATCTCTCTTTCAAGAACACACGCAGGGGGAATTTCTCAAGAGGGTCTTCTCTATACATGGGGCCAGGGCTTAAATGGCGAACTTGGAGATTTAGACTTAACAACCTCTTTTCCAAAACCTGTAAAAAATGCGAATTTTTTCAAATCTACTTCCTTATCATGCGGATTTGGTTTCACCGCTGTATGCACAGAAGCAGGATTTTTGTATATCTTTAGTATAAAAAAACCATGTGAGAAATGTAAAAAGTCATCAAGTTATCCATATTCAATAAAATCCTTACAAAATGAATTCTTTGTTAATCTAAAAAGCTATGGAGATGATCTTATTGCAGTTAATGATGTAGGAAAATGTTTTGTTATTTCAAAATGCTTTTGTGTTGCAAATTTGCCATCAAAAAACCCTATTGATCAGATTGCTATATGTGAAATAGGGATTGTTGGGCTTAGTTCAAATCATAGGGTGTTGTATGTTTGGAAAAAAGGGCAAAAGATAAGATGGCTTGTAGAGTTTTATACACTTTTGGGACAAGGGGAAGTTTTTCAGATTTCTTCAGGGGTGGGTAAAGCTGTAGGAATTATAGGTATAAACTTGAACGCTAAATCTTTGAAGCAGTTGCAAATTGAGCCTAGTTCAGTGAATTCTCCAAGCAAAATAAGTGAAAATGAAAGGAAATCATTTGAGGAAATCGTCAGCAGTCTAGGATTTAAAGGAAAAATCGGTTTAAAAGACCCTAACAAACTTCTCACAACCCTTGACAACCTTTTCAAATCCAAAATCCGACAAACTTTAAAAGACCTTTGGAAACTATCATACTATCAATCAATCTACAAAAAAGCTTATTCCGCAGCTTTAGGTCCGATTTTTATGCAAAATGTCATCACACGAATCTTTAACCTCCAAATTTCATCAGTTTTTTCAGACCTCAAACAAACCCCAAAGCAGCTGGTTTGCAACCTTTTAAATCTATCTTTCAAATTCTACGACAAAAAACTCAGTCGTTTTCTTCAAAGGTGGAAAGTTTCTGCATTAGAAGTAAAAAAAATCAAAAACAACTACGAAAAAATCCTCCGCAAAACCTCCTGCATGCTTATATTCAAAGTTTTCAAAGAAAACATAAACCATAGTCTTCTCATAGGTCTAACATCTCTAAAATCATACATTCAAAAGCCAAAAAAGCCAAAACACGACCCGATAATCCTTCAAAAAAAGCTCATATGTATAATAATGGTATATCAAAACATGTTGAGAAAAAAACAATTTCGTCAAGTATCAAAAGCATTTCGTACTATGAAAAATCCAGGATCTAAAACTTCAAGTCAATTTATGTTTATAGACCCAAGTTATAAAATAGAAATCAGACCACCTGAAGATTCTTTAGAAAAAACAGGTCTAACACCGATTTTAAGTCAAAGTTTTAATAGTGATTCAGAATATGCTTGGAGAAAATTCAATGACTCATGTAAAATTGTCCATGAATCAAACAGTCCATCTATGGAATCTATGACTGGATCTGGGGACTTAAGCCCTCAGTCAACATTAATGAGAGAAGTTGAAATCCTCAAATCTAGAGTCGCTAAAAAAACACCTGAAAAACCTGTGAAAGTCAACCAAAAAAGCAAAAATTCTCCAGTTGTAAACTCAGCTAAAAAACCAATTTTAACTGTAAAAACTGATAGAAAGTCTTTAGAAGATAAAAAAAAATCTGTTATGACCAGAGAGCCTATAACCCCACCTATTGCTTTTAATAGAGGGAAAAATATAAGTTTCCAGAAAAAACTTACAAATGTTGTATCAGAAAATATCAATCTTAATATCCCAAATGGTCAGAAAAGTGGTAAGAATTTATGCAATGTTTTAGTAAAGAGTATTTTGAGGATTTTATCTGAAGAGTTTAAAAAAATTATGAATTTTAGGGATAAAAATATTGTAAATGTTGTGGGTAATGGAAAAGATATTAAACAGGAGGATATGAAAAGAAAGTCTGTAAGAAATAGAGAAGATACTGTGGCTAGTAATTTGTGGAAGAAAAAATTGTTATCACTTGGGGTGAATAAGTTTTATAGAACACTTAGTGGGGTTGTTAAGAAAAATATGGTAGCTGCTTTGGCGTCTATTATAAGATATAGATAGTTATAAGTAAATTCATGATTTTTTTAGATAAGCTTATAGATTGTAAAGGAATATATAAGGAAAAGTTATGTGGTAAACTGAAATAATACAGAATTTTATTATGGGATATAATAAAGATATCAGATAATTATAGGACTTAAAACGTAATAAAGGAAAATTGTATAAAATCTAAAGGAAATTGAAGTAAATTAGGTATATATTCATATGTAAAACTTCAGTTGATTATAAAACAAACTCATACGTCATAAAACCAAAAATATAATAAATAAATATAATAACAACTAATAATAGCCAAAGGTAAATAAATGGACCCAACTAGCGAATCCAATCAAGAAAACCTTGAAGAGATACCTCAAGGGCTTAAAACTCCATCTCGTGTCCAACAAAGCAATGAAAATCTTATATCCGAACTATCATTAAGCCCTGTAGTTCATATAAGCCTTAAAAACCCAACCAATGACCCTACGATGAAAAAATCAACTTCTCTTGGGCAAACTTATATTATAGAAAGCCTTAATGAAAGACAATTGTTACTTGAAACAAAATTAACTAATAAGAGAATAGCATGTAAAGCTAATGCTATTGGGCAGATGAGACAGGCTCCTGAAATTAATAATGTGTCAAAAAAACTGGGAGAAGCTAAAAACAAAAGCACAATCCCTGTTTCGCTGATGAAAAGCGATAAAAATACATCAAAAATTGACCCGGATTATAATGATTCGCCAATGATGCAGGGTATTATTAAGAAAAATATCCCAAGTAAAAGTGAGGATACGAAATCTCCCAGGCACAAAATGGGTAAAATTAATGAAGAAGCCAAAGAACCTGAAGTCAAAGTTGTAACCCGACCAAGCCTTGAAGAGGTTTTAGGTAGTCCATTACCTGTCGATATATTCAAGAACATAAAATCCCCAGGGACGAAATCAGAAAGTAAGCCTGAAGATCCAAATAAACCTTTAGTAGAAAGGTCGATGAACTGGAAAGCTAAAGTTGATAAGAAAAAAGCTCAGTGGCGACAGGAAAAAGACAAGAAAATAATGCAAAGTTGCACTTTCAAACCACAACTCATTCCAAAACCTGACCCTTTAGCCAATAAAACCAACACCCAAACCCTTAATCAAAATGCAAAAACTAACAAAAAAGCTTTAAGTATGAAATCCTTAAGCCCAAGTGCATTTACAAAATATATCACAGATGTTGATTTATACCCTTGCGAATACTCCCAACTTTCTCCAACAAATTTTACAATACGTCACAGTATAGGTTTTAATATCACAGATTTCATGGCCAAAGCTAAACCAATGGCTAACTACCAAAACTTTGATGAAGAACTTCGAGAGTAAAACTAAATAACTTAGGTCAAAGAGCCTTATTTTTCATATTAAAATCTATAAAAATTCTCTAATTTAATGCTTATGTATTGATGCATGGGGCTTAAGTCTTTTAACTTTAACTTTAGTCCCTGGCCCGCATTCCTCACAATAAAAGTTCATTTCTGACTTTTTACTACATTTTTCTTGAGGACATGCTTTGAAAAAAAAAGGCATTTTCCCTACATAGACACAAACTCTTGTTGGGATTTTCATATCATTTTCCATATCAACCTTACTACCTTTCTTTTTATCATTACACACTTTAAGCCTATATATAAAATCTTCAATGTCAGAAGGATCAACAATTTCATAAATATCGCTCATTTCCTTTATCAAAGAACACAAAGTATCCATTGTATGGCCAATATTAAGAACTTTTTCAATCCAAACATTCTCATTAGTAAACACATGAGCTAAATCCATATTATATGGGGGCACTAGATATAAAAATTTTATATATTCATTTTTATTTAACTGAAGAAAAAAATTTTTTTTTTCTGGATAAGAATTTGTAATATTATGGAAAACTTAACAAGAGTTTATAAGACAAAACAATGTAATAACATGATAAGGATGGGAAGTTGTCTACAAAGAAACACTTGTAATTATTACCATGATGAAACTGATAGAAGAAGATTATTGAATTTTGGTTATGATGGGATTTTATGTTTAGAAGCTGTGATTAATGATTTTTGTTCTGACCAAAATTGCAAGTTTTGTAAGAATTATATTGAGTTTTTTTATCATCCACAGAATTTTAAAGCTCTTGAATGCATGTATAAGAAAGCTAATCTTGACTGTAACAATCTTATGATTTGTCCTTTTTATCATTCCCCTGAAGAGAAAATACAGTATTATATGCAGAGGGAGAATAATAAGGAAAATGCAGGGTTTGAGTCAGAGAATGAGATTAAACCAATTGAGATTAATGAAAGAAGACCTGAATTAGCGAGGATTCCTTCAGAAAGGACGTATTATGTGTTAAAGGAAGAGCTTAAGAAATATGAGGATAGGAAAACAGAATTTAAGTCGTCAAAGAATATTTTTAGAATACAAAACTCTGCGGATATTATCGCCCCATATGTGTCAGCATTTTTAAATACAGAAGGAGGGATACTATTTTATGGAATCAAAGATAATGGAGTTGTTGAAGGGATTTCTCTTTCACGTAAAGATCGGGATCAATTCACCTTAGCTCTTGATAATATATTTCAGAAATTTAACCCTCAGATAACACATGAAGACTATCAAATAACTTTTAAGCAAGTTAAAGATAAGAATTACAAGGATATTAATGATTTGTATGTTATTGAATTTAGAGTTAATAAAGGAAAAAAGGATTCGGTATATTTTACTCATAAAAACGAAACTTATATTCGGAGAGATGCAAGTGTGAGTTTATTAAAAGGACATGATTTACTGGAATTTTATACCAAAAAGCAAAGTAGTTTAGTTATTTAAGCATAGTTTAGTTTTATAGGTTTATATTTTATTAATGCTTTTGATGAGAGTCTTGAAAATTTTAGATTTAGTGGGTAATTATATGAAGGTAATAATTTTTTTTTGGATGTTTGAGTTGAAATTTATGTAAAAAAAAGAGGANTTTTGATGAGAGTCTTGAAAATTTTAGATTTAGTGGGTAATTATATGAAGGTAGTTGTTTTGATCTTCATATATTTTCCTCATTTGGATTTTATCACAATTCCAGTTTTAAACTCATACTATAAACAAAAATTCTATCATATTTCCAAACTGAAAATTTTACTAACCAAAAAATCCTATTATATTACCCTAATCAAAATAAAAATAAAACATTCATAATAATCTTAATTCAATAATCATCATTTTAAATAATCATAGCATTACTTTTACTAATTTCACTTTATATTATCCATCAAAGCATATTCTATTCTATATTTCATCATATAATTGAGCATTATATCATAATTCATAATATAAAAATCTATAGTCTTCATCACCAAAGCCAAAAATATCCTTTACCCAATAAAGTTTATTAAAATCTATACACTTTTTTATTTATATCAGTCAAAACTGTTTAAGCTAAAATACCTATTTTTACTTCTTTCTTTATAATCAATAGCTTTTTTTATTTTTTTTGCCTTAAATTTTTGATGAAAAATAAGCTACTCTTGGTTAAATTAAGGTTTTTCCATGAACCCCCCAATAATTTTATTAGCCAAAACATCATAAAACATGCCCAACAATATGCTTTAAAAACTTGTAAAGTCTTCAAGCCCAAGAATAATTTGAGGCAATTCGAGAAATTAGATCCAAAGTCCAAAATCAGGAATATAAATAGGAATGATTAGAGTTTTATGAGAATTATAGTATGTCTGAACATATGATAAAAACTTGAAGCTCTCTCTGATTAGTTTGTATTATAAGCTCGCCATATGTACCACAGGGCTATTCTTGGCGATAAATATATTATTGTATGCAGGAAGAAAAAGATAAAATCAATCGCAAATCCAAAAAAATTGTTGATGATAACTTTGAGTGCTATTTAGCTCAAGAAAAAATAACTGTAGATCTGTCGAAAAGCATCTCAAAAAGGCTCTCGAAATCGATTTTTGAAAGAGTTGAAAAATTTAAAGTAAATTGCGAGATTGATTGGGATCTTGTAATGGCTGAATTTGAAGTCAACTCAGAAGAATATTTAAAAGTAAAAAAAAAAATCAGTAATCATTACTATTATAAGAAAGCATCAGCCAAGAAAAAAAAAATTCTTAGAGAACGATCTGTAAGAAATGTAAAAACAAGGGGTATCTTCTACAACTGGTACAAAAGTAGCTCTAATGTTTCTGATCTTAAATAGTTATATTTATTTATTATATAAGAAATTAAACCATATTCTCAATTTTATCATAGAATTAGTATTTCAGCATTTTCTCCACTTATTTTGTAGCCATTTCTACAAATCGTATTTCAAACATCGTCTATCTACTTATTAATACAATTGTTTCATAATAGATTTTGTATATAAATATATTTACTACAACTTATGATTATACAACTACTTAATAAGATTTTTTTCTCTTGTTACGCACATATTTTCGCTTTTCTAATCATTTTAAGCAATTCTTGTTAGCATTATTTTTTTTAAATTGTTTCTAATTATATCGTATTTTTATACTTATAATATCAAATGTTTTAAATTCTTTTAAATAACTGTCTATATTCGGTATATCATTTTGGCCTTTATTCTCAAAAATTCTTAATTCAATTTTCTAATTTTTCGGAATGATTTTTTTAGTTTTTTTAAGTCGGTCTTACATATAAATTTTGTATTCCTTTCTTTGAGAATCCTTCTTATGTTAATATATAAAGGCTTTTATGATCATCTTGAGAATTTTTTAATGTTTTTAATTATCATTACTTCTTTGATAAGCATTTAGGTCAAAAAAAAAAAAAAACATCAGAGACTAAGTTTGAAAATGTTGGTGATTTAAAATTTGAATGCTTGTGTTTATTTAAGAACTATTTTTGTTTCTGAATGACTTGATGAATTAATTATGGAATCATTAACCCTTGTGTTTTTATGTTTTAAAGCAAAGTTTTTTGGTTTTTCTATTGGAGGATGTTAAAGGAAGTTGGCTAGTAAGGAAAAATTGATTAGCTTAGCCTTGTCAAAATATTATTTGGAAATTATATCATGCTTGTATTGAATATGGAAGATGAGATATATAGGATGATAATAAAAAGGAGGTTAAGATTATGAAATTTGGAATTATTGAGGATTTATTATAAAATTTTAATGATACTTCCTGTATAGATTGTAAGTGTTTTATAAGAGGAATTCATGTTTTATAAGGGAAAATACAAGTTTTATAAGAGGGAATTTGTGTTATAAAATTATTATTGGCTGAATATTGTTTTTATTGAAAATTTCTAAGTTTAAGCTTGAATATTACCTGATTGAATAATAGTATAAATAATATAAAAATAATATGTAACTTTATAAAGTTTTATGGTTTAAAAAAAATCAAAGATTAGATGTTTTAATGTATACAAATTTATTACATTTATTAATATATGCTTGCAAAATTTTATTTTTAAAACAGTTTTTAAGTTTGGCAAATAATTTATTAGATTATAATTCCAACAAGTATTTATATAACAACAATTAAAAAGATTTATAAGATATTGAAAAAAATTATCTTCTGACAAATACTAAGTATTATTTATAAAATAAACAATTAAAGAAATTCAATTCAAAGCTAATAATCTCTACCCATATTCATATTTACCTTAATTTCTTTCTTATATAAATATAATAATATTCTTATATAATTAACACAAAATAAATACAATAGTTTAACCAATATCTAATTTATATCCTATCAATAACATTTTTCCTTAAAAATCATATCTTTATAAAAATTCTATGATTCTTGATACATTTTCCATAATACCCAATCCTTTAATCTTTTATCACATTCTAATATTTATCATTCAAATAATTTCCAAAATCCTAAAATATTTACGGAACTTATAAATTTTTACTCAAACCTTTTAAAACTAAATAATTACTAAAATAATATGAAATAAACTATGATTAGTTAAAGTTGATATCCTGCACAGATTTATTTGAAAGAACAACCCTAGACTTTAATAGAAAATCAATCAGAAGGTCAGGGTATTTTTCTATTACAACAGAATAAGGTATAGTCCCAACATTTTTTATTTCTTTACTGCAGTTAAATAGAACAGAAAACATAAGAGAATCTATTCCATGAACCCCAATAATTTTTACAGGTCTATCAATCAAATAATTCCCCTTTTTATAAACCTCACATATTCTTCTAAGAAAAGAATCTAATTTTGACTTGCTACTTTCTTTATCATTTTTTGGTTTTATAATTTTTTCTTTTTCTATTTTCTTTTCAACATTCTTAGTACTTGGCAAAGTTTGAGGTTTACTTAAAGGTATATTTTGACCTTTAGAGAATCCTCTTATTTTCTGCTTAGTATCTTCTGGTAGGTTTTCTAAAGGAATATATAAAGGTTTTGGGTAACCTTTGGCAGATAGGCAACAGACATATTGTCGTAATGTTTTATTGTAATCTATTTTTTTGAATATGAAAAGTTCTTCAGTCTCTCTTTTCAGTCTCTTTAAAGGTAGATTTGTGTCCATGAAATTTGATTATAGGGGGGGGGTATTTGGACTTGATATAAATGTATTTACAATTTTTTGATGAATAGTTTAAAGGTTTTACGCTTGAATTTATGTCATTATTTCCATAAAAACAAAAGTAAAAAATAACATGAAATAATGTCCGAGCTACAGGTTATCCTAGAAGAAGACTCAGGGTTAATAAAAAATCTAGAAAAAAAAGAAATAACATCAATAAATCCTAGCCCCATACATCCAAATCCCAACTTCAACATCTTTCAAAATATAATTCCCCATAGCAACCCAAAGGAAGTTTTCAATACTGAAAATTCTCAAGATGCAGAACTCGAAAAAATCAAAGATATCACTAAAGTCTTAGAAAAAAACATAAAAACTGATTTAAAATACCATAAAGAAATCTCAGCTAATTATTTAGAATCAAATAAATCCATAAATAACACTATCAAAAAATTCTCAAATGAATTAGATGAAGCCAAAACCGCAGCATATAATGCATTTGTCCAATCATGTCAAAATTGTCAAGAAATCCAAAGTATAAGACAAAGTTTACATAGTAAAAACACAAAATCTCATGAAGAACTGTTTTTTAAAGAAAATTGTATTGAAGTGGTTAATGAAGAAGTACTTGAAACATTGAAATCTGAAGTTAATACAATGCATGAAAGGTTGTATTCGAAGGAACTTATGATTGAAGAAAAGGAAAAAGAAAATGATGAATTGAGACTTTATATTGATAAATGCCATGAGATAAAAGGTATGACAATTGAAGAGAATGAAAGGAGGATTGGTTGTGGGAATTGTATAATCAGTTAATGTTTATTTCAATTTAAAGTATTTAGGTTTATAGTAAAATATTATAAGTTGTTTTAAAAAAAGTTTTTGGATAGGAATTATTATTATTTGTAGTTTTTGATAAAGTTTTGTAACAAGAAAAATATTTGATTTTGTATGAGAATTTAACTAATAATTGGATAATGTATTGGTTTTTTGTTAATAGTTGCATTAATTACAAATTTTATTTACCCCTTAAATCATAATTGGATAATGTATTGGTTTTTTGTTAATAGTTGCATTAATTACAAATTTTATTTACCCCTTAAATCATCCTAAAAACCATCATAATTCAAATTCTAAATCCTTCAAAACCAACCTCCAAAACTTCTATTCCAATAAAATTCTACCATTACACCAAATACATACTAAAAAAACACTTATTAAAACCTTAACTCTTATCAAAACCATATCTTAAAAAACAACACCCAAAGCCAAAACCAATAAAATTCTAATTTACCCAAAATCAAATCAAAATTTCTCATCAAAACTCTCAATCGATAAGCCCGAAATTGCCCTCATTCTAAAAAAATGGAAGAAAAGCTAAACACTTTAAATCGTGATGAAAATACCCATTCTTATGATGAAAGTCAAAGTCTCAAAGACCGAAAACCATACAGCCAAGATTATGAAAGGCAAGAATCCCCAGAAGCCGTAAACATTTCAGTGGGCGGGTCTTTTGACCATAAGGAATCCCAATCAACCCGGAATATTGTAATTTCAGATACTCAAGACAAAAATCCTTCATCATTAGCCTGTTCATCTCCAACTTCAGTCCCTACTATTGAAAAAAAAGACCAATCTTATACAAGATTTTCTCCAAGAAACTCTGATAAAACAGATCCCCCAGCTATGAAATCAAGTGAAGAAAACGAAATAAAAGATTATAAAGGAGTATCTGCTAAAGTTACTAAACCAGGGGGTAATTATAGAAAGTCTGATTCAGCTGGGAAATATATTAGAGATTCTCCTGGGAACTTTAGAAGAGCTGAAGGAAAAAGAGAATCTCCAAGATATGCTGAACCTGTACGAAAGCATTCGTCTAGAGATAATTTCTGTGATGGGGGATATAGAAAAGAGTCACCTTCTTTGAAAGGGGAAGGGAAAAAAATTTCTGCAGACTTAGGGAGTGGAAATGCACAAGACAGAGGTTCATCTGCTGATAGGAGGGGACAAATGCAAAAAGTGCCTAATTCGCCGATGAAAGACCCGATACAAAAAGTTAGTGAGTATTATAAAGATTCACCTACTGTTAGGCCAATGCCAAAACCACGTAATATAGAATTGGGTAGAGACTCACCGAAACGATCGAATATGGAAGAAGCGAGCAAAACTTTCCCTAATACTTTCGAGAATATTTTAAAATATTATTCTCAAAATGAACCAAAGTCGGCAAGTCAAATAAATACAATTACCAAACCCCCAGTACGTAGGACTAAACCTTATTAAGTAATTAGCAGTTTACAATAAATGTTTTGGGAAAAGATGTGAGAAAATGGGGCTTTTTATTAAAGGTTAGGATATGTTTTAGTAGGATTTTGAAGAAATATTCAAATGAATTTCATGATTAAAGTAAGAGAATAAGAGGAATTTTTAGTTTAAAAAATTTTGAAGAGAAAATGAATACACAGAAAACTTTAAAATTGCTTGAAGGACTGAGAAAACTTTATGGGTTTTTGAATTGGAAGAAATTAACTTGTCTATTAAGCGTAAAATTGATAATATTGAAGATGTGGAAGCTGTAATAAAAAGAATCGTTCAAGTTATTTTAGCAAATTTGATGAATTGGGTGGTGGATGAGGATATGAATAACTCAATTAGAGTTTAAATAATATTAGGTATTTTGAGAAAATGATTCAGAGAATTGGAAAAAGGTTTTTTAAAGGGAAGAAACATAAGTCAGAAAAGAAGCTAGGGTTGAATAAAATAAAAGTATTGAAAAATCTTGATAAAATGAAGAAAGATATGATAATAAATATTAATCCATCTCTAAAATTTTAATCAAAAACATAATCAAACCTATAACTTCAATCTAAAACCATTATCTAAGTAAAAAAAAACACACAACATCATTTCTTTCCTATAAATAATTTTATAATTTATAAGTTTTTTCAATTATATGGATATAAATGTCTTTTACCATCTCATTGAGTGACATCCCTTCAAAATCAGATTCTTATCTTCGAGATAATTACATCATCAGGGGTAATATTGGAAGTAATCCTAGAGAATATTTAAATAAGGTAACCCAAAAAGAAACAAATGAAGAACGACTTGTAAGAATCATCCCAAAAAATTCTATAACTTCAACTGCTGGACAAAACAGGTTATTATGTGAAATCTCAGTACTTTCAAGACTTGAGCATCCAAATCTTGGATCACTTTATGAATATTATCAAGATCTTTTCAATTATTACATTATCATGGAAAGATTCACTGGAGAAAGTCTATATGACCGGCTTCTTAGATCTAATAACCAAAGTGAACAAAATTGTATGATTTATATGCAACAGTTATTTGCTGCAATAAGATGCTTATCAGAAAACAAAATCGCTCATAGAGATATTAAGATTGAAAACCTAATTTTTGGTTCTGGAGAGTATTCGAATAACCTAAAATTAGTGAGCTTTAGTTCATGCTATATATTTAAAAATGATGAATTTATGGCAGAAAAAGTGGGTTCTCCTTATTATTTAGCTCCTGAGATGATTAGAAGACACTATGATTTTAGATGTGATTGGTGGAGTGCAGGAGTGATCATGTATATCATTCTTTCAGGATCTCCACCTTTTGTAGGGAAAAGTGAAAATGAAGTTATATCTAATATAACAATAGGGAATGTTACTTTTACTGGATCTATATGGAAAAATATTAGCAGCCAGGCTAAGGATCTTATAACTGGACTTTTAAGACTTAATCCAGATGAAAGACTAACTCCACAACAAGCTCTTGATCATCCTTGGTTATCAACAACAGTTCCTCAAGCTCCAAGTCGTGAATCTTCAGCTCAATTCATCTCAGATTTATCACATTTACGTTCTTCACAAAAACTAAAAAAATCTCTTCTTAAGTACTTATCAGTATTTTTCATATCCCTTGAAGAATATCAAGAACTTTATGGTCTTTTTAGCTACTTTGATTCAAATCTTAATGGCCGAATATCAAAAAATGAGTTAAAAGTAGGGTTTATAAGGCTTTTTGGTAACAGAATACGTAATGCTGAACGAGAAATAGAAAAACTTCTTGAAAATGCCGATTTTGATGAATCAGGCGAACTAAGTTATAATGAATTTGTCACTGCTGCTATGGGTAGACAAAATATTATTGAACAAAGACGACTTAGAAGGATTTTTAAATCAATAGATTCGAATGATAATGGTTTTATCGATGCACAAGAATTACAAGCTGCACTTTCTAGATGTCTAACAAAAAAAAATGATACTTGGGAAGAACTGATAAAAGAATGCGATACTAATGGAGATGGTCTTATTGATATTACCGAATTCACTAATCTTATGCTTAGTAACAAGTAGTTTAAAATATTTTTTTTAATTTGTAGTGGAAAATTTAGATTAAGTTTTTATGATTTTATAAATTTTGTGTTGATTTTTGTGGATAAAATGAAGTTATTTTAATGCTTGGGTAGTCATTGAATATTTGGTATTGTTTGTGTAAAATTATTTATTTAGTTACTTGGGGAAAAAGTGTGGGAGTTGTAGTGAATGCATTAAAAGATTTTTTTTATTATGAATATAGGGTAAGAACTGAAATAGGATGAATTTTTGTAGTAGTTAATTATATACTAGGAAGAATACTAAATCACAATTAAATCATTAGTGAAAAATAATTTCTCCATATTATTTAGCCACTGAAAATATTTTTCTCTATTTAAATAATTCTTTTACCTGTAAGTAGATAAATGAAAAAATTTTAAAGAATATTTGACCAGTTTGGCCTGAGATCAGTAATGCAGCTAAAAATTTCCAATAAATCAACTGCATATAATCTTGATAAAATAACATCAATTGATAATACATTAAGATATCCTTATCTAAAATACCCACTAATACTACAACATCCTAGGATCATTAAAGCCTCACAAGAATTTACATAAACAATTAAAAAGCATTAATATATTTTTTAATAAGAAACTTTTTACAAGCCTCTCACCATAAATCATACTAAATCATGTCCAAATCCTCTCATATAAAAAAATATTAAATGGATTTTTACAAGAAAAGAACCATGAGTTCAAAGCAAGGCAAGGCAATCAACCACATGTACCCAACTTTATTTGCCGAAAGTCTTAAACGTCCAAAAGTTCAAATCCAAGAGCCTACTCCAGTTTACGATCTCAAAGAAATGCTTCATGATCTAGAAACTCAAAGAGTGAAATCTGAAGAAGAAGCACAAAAATCAGTATCAGAGCAATTCACATCATCTTTCAAAGCAGTTTCTCGTGATCAACATTCATTTGTCACACGTAATAAAACAGGTGCACCTCGTGTTGGACTATATAATCCTCTATGGGCTTCAGTTAAACCAAGGACATCTCAAGCTTTAAGGTTTTCAAGTAAGCCTTGTAAAAAACGTGACCCACATATTTTCACTCCTTCCTGTATAGAAAATGATCTTAATTGTACATTTCCTCGAAGACAATCTGCTGATATAGTCAAACCATCAATGGGAAAATACGACAAAAATTTAAAAAGAACAATAACAAATATAAAACAATACAATGAAAAAGTGAAAGAAAAACTACATGATATCAAAGAAATCCCAAAAAAACCATTCAGACGTGCCCCATCACCAATAAAGTTCAGCCTTCAGTTAAGTAGAAAAGAATTCGTAACAGAAAAAGACCCACCAAACGATAAAAGATTTGACTTCTCTGGAAGTATATCTTTAGTCCATAGTAACAACAGAAGAGTTAAATCATTTTGTTTTGAAAAATCTGAAGAAAGAGGTCAATTGTTTCACTTAGGACTATCAATTCCTCCTTATGACAAAGATGAAGAAAAAATAATGCAAAGACTAAATGTTTCTGTTATGGAATTTAATAAACTAACTGAAAGAAAAGATTTAATTCTTGAGCATCAATTATTGACTCCACATCAAGTAGATTTTGATATATACGATGATGCATTTATGAAACAAAGCACAGTCAGAGGTCCAACAAATTTACCATTAATGAGTACTATAACCCCACGTGATGATCTTATGTATAGGGTAAAAGATACTTATGCTTATAACGTACCTGAAATCCAAACTTCTGATGCAAAGCCACAATATCAAGGCAGTGTTCCAGTCAGTGTTATAAAAGAAAAATTCAAAAGCCAATGCTCAGTATATTCTAAAAGCAAGTATGGGACTTTTTAATTTATAATATATTTAGAATATTTTTATAGCTGATTTTTATAATCTTTATGTGAAAATGCGATAAATACAGTTTTACTATATCAATAAAATTTTATGGCAAAACATTTCTATGAAGTTCTTGAAACTGTGTATAAAACTTTAAGAATGCCAAGTGATAGGAATACACCTGTAGCTATTGACCAATATTCATGTAAACTACAGTTTTCACATAAAGCTTTTAATGATGTTACAGGATCAAAAGCTTTGTTTATACAAAAAAAACGTATTGTTAGGAATAATACAGTGAGGAGATCTTGTTGCCAAATGAGTAATAAGAAAATAAAAAAGTTTACTTTCCCATCAAAACTTTTGAGGAATGAACCTGAGGATGTTGAACATTTGGAGACACTTAAAAAAAACGCATTTAACCAAGAAAATAGGAAAATGATTTCGAGATGTGAGATGATAAAAAGTGAGATAAAAAAATCACTTGATGATAAGGATATCATAAAAATTGAACGTAAAGAGTTGGTTAAGGATATGAAAACACCATGGAATAAGGTTTCAATTGGCGTGGAAAGTAATTCTAGTAATCATTTGGTTGTTAAATCTCATGATTTTAGTCAGACACCAACGTTTGTTAGAAGAACTTTTAGCAAGAAAAAATTATGATTATAATTATGATACTTAGAATCTGATTAAAGGGTTTAGTAATTCAGGTTTTAAAGCCCTGGACAAATTATTTTGATTTCAATTTATCAAAATTTAATTTTAAATAAACACTTCAGAGTTAAAAACAGGATGACGATGATTAATATTTGTAGTTAAAGAATATGATAAGTATTAACAGAATATAAAATTGGTAAAAGTAATTGTAGTTAAGCAATAAGAATTAAAACTAAGAAAATCCTCTAAGTAGATATCTGATTATTAAAACTAAGAAAATTTCCTAAATAAGAATCTAAATATCTGGAATACTGAAATAAATTATATTAAAAATAATTACAGTCCTGAGGAAAGGACCCAGTTAACTTTTGAGTTGGGCAAATACTGGAAAATTCTTCTGAAGGCTTCACTTTTCAATCGCCATGATCAACCATTTTCCTACCACAAGCTGGAGAGAAAAATAACTGGGATAAATGATTGTCGGCCATATTAAGTTGGAATACTGAAATAAAAGTACCTCTAGTGATAATTATTTTATTTAATATAAGGGGATAGTTGAAAAGTATAAGATTATATGTAAATTGTATGAAATATGATTCTGATATTATTATTTTTTGTATTTAAAACTTAGAGATGCCTAAAATAATTTTAGCTTATTAAACCATCATTTTTTTCATAAATCTAAATCTAAATCTAAGAGAGATATCATTTGTTATCTTTCAATAGCATTTGCAATCTTGATGTGAAAAATTTCCCTAATCCATAGTCTTAGAAAACGAATTTTTTATATATAAATTTTCTAACTAGACTCCTCTACCTTATTACAAAAATCAATAATGATTTCTTATTTATAACCTATCAACTCAAAATCATCCTCTAATTAGTAATTTGTATTACTTTATATTATATCCTATACAATAATCAATCAAATAATAAAAACCAAACTTTTTTCAAACTCATTTCAAAACCAAAAATATTTATTTTAATATATCTAGAATGTATTATTCATCTAATTCTCAATACAAAAAGTATTTCTAAACAAATTATAATCCTTCTAATATAAATTATCTTATTTTTTTGTTGTTTACAACCAAAATTATTTTGATATGCCCTATTTTTTTTTTTCCATTAGAAATGCATTATAAATGTTGCTTTCAGGTGTTGATGATAAGCCTCTTATGATAACTACCCCTATGTTTACACCTACACCATCTAATAAGCAAGGCTTTTCTTTCCCATCAATTACTACTGATTTTGATAATCCTGAATTTTTCTTAGTTTCCCGGCCAATGGCCGAAGAATTACAAGATGTTTCAACTTATCTAAGCGAATTCAGACCTTCGAAAATTGTCACTCCATTTAAAGGGACGAGTATTGCCATAAGCAAAGATAAATCACGTTTTTTCTTTGGAAGTCGTGAAGGGAGAGTAGGTGTTGCTAAAATTGAAACAAAAGAAACTATATTAGAAATTGACCTTAAAGAGGGAACAATTTGGGCAATAGCTTTGTGTGAAAATGATAGGATTTTATTTTCTGGTGGCCGTGGAGGGCTTATTAGGAAATTATCAACTGCTGATATGAGTCAAGTTGCTGTACTAGAAGGACATAATGATGAAGTTAATGTTATTGCTATTAGTAATGATGAAAAAACACTATATTCTGCAGGGGATGATGGGCAGGTTATTATGTGGGATATCATGGAAATCTCACCTAAACCGAATTTGCTTGTTAAACATTCAGGAATGATTTGTGGAATGGATCTTAGCAAAGATAACAAATATCTGGCTTCAAGTTCCTCAAGTGGGGTAGTATCAGTATATGATCTTACTGAACATAAAGAAATCTTCAGAGAAAAAAACATAAATAACAATGCATTCTGGACAGTAAAAATTACTCAAAATAACACTTGGCTTGTATTAGGTGACAGTGAAGGTTTTCTTCTAATATATTCTTTTGGGACTTGGGAGCTTATCAAAAACATAAAAGCTCATGAAGACATAATAAGAAGCATAGTTTGCACAGCAGATGAGAAAAAAGTTGTGACAGGCAGTTACGATACAAAATTAAAACTTTGGGACTTAGACTGGGATTCTGAGCCTATAGTCTTTCAAGGACATACTGAATTGGTAAAAGCATTACTTTTAAGTGATGATAGCAAAACTATATACTCCTTATCTGATGACTGTAGTATTCAGATGTGGAAAATCCCTCCATATAAAAACAATAGTATCCTCTCAGAAGAAAAAACAGAAAACAGACCTCTATATGTGGGTTCTCAGAATCGTTCAACTTTATACACATTTGGAAATAAACAGCTTGGGAAATATTGTCATGAGAAAAAATATGCTATAGAATATAAAAATTTAGAACTTCCTTCATTAGTAATCACATTATTAAACCCTGTAAAAGATGAGTTTGTGTTTATTGAAATGAAAGAAAATGAAATTTGTTATTATTACTATTATAATTCATCATCTTTAAAAATCTCTGATTACTCAGTGACATTTGTTAACCCTGTTACTAATGAAATAACAAGAACTGGAACTTTATCATTATATAATGTATGTTCTGCTATTTTTTCACACGATGGGAAATTTCTGATTATTGGTGAAAGTCGTCGATGTTCTATTTTTTTAGCTGAAACATTAGAGAAATTTCACTCATTTTTGTCTCATAAAGAAGAAATCAAACATTTAACTTTGTCATTAAATGGAATTTATCTATTTGCTTCTGATACTCAGAATATAATAAAATGTTTGAATATTATTAACAGGACTGAAGTTAAAGGAATTAAAGATATTGAAGCTGGGGATATTGAAAAAATGGTTGTGTCAAGAGATAATGAGTTTTTAGTTGTGCTACATAAAGGGAGTATAGCAAATGTATGGTCTATATCTAGGATGATCAAAATTAGTCAAATAAGCCTTGAAGGGGTTAAAGATATATATTACCCAAGCAATGCAGATTACATGTTTTGTTTATATGACTTTTCTATTAAGGCTATAAATTTCCCAACTTTTATCACATGTTTTGAGATCACTCTGCCTTATAAAGTTGAATATTTTGCGTTCTCACATGATTTTACTGAGATTTATATTAAACATTTAGATGGGCTTACTTCTTGGACTAATCCTCTGTCTGCGAATAAGTTTTTATCTTTCGGTCATCCAACTTCTGTAGTAAAATTTTTCCAATATCTAGGTAAGCTAGCTTCAAGTAGAGATGATATTTATGACCCTCAATATAATAATTGTGTTTTGGAACCATTCCATATTAATATGATGCACCTTTATGCGTATTTCAACAAAATCTCAAGCCTAACTCAATGTATTCAAGAAAACTGTCCTTTTTTAATATCAAAATCAGGCTATACCCCTTTAGATATATGCTTACAATCCAATAACGACTTAGGCATAACTCTTTTATATTCAAAAGTTAAACAAGAAACCCTTAAAAACCCAATGTTCTTAAGTATCTTAGAAAACTCAATAACTCGTATTTGCACAAGCTTATCAGATAAAGCTTATAAATTCCTAGATTTATCCTTAAGTTCATCAATAGATTCTACTCTAACTCGTTATAGACATTCTAATATCCCCCTTCCTTTATTCTTATATTCCCCAACACTTTTTTGTGACAAAACTTTATTTTCAGACTTAAGCACAGTATCAACAGAAGGTGAAACATTGCAATTCTTCCAAACTTACTTCAAACTTAATATGAACCCAGGGTCGAATGATAGCATAAATTTCGTCAAAGCGCTAATTTCTACTGAAAACGAAACAGTTTTCATGTCTGACTTCATAAAAATAATCCTTGAAGAAAAATGGAAAAAAATCAGAAGTGTACTTTATATACAATCTTTATTATATTTGATATATTTAATTGCAATATCATGCTACTCAACTTTCGAAGGGATGTTTTTGCTTATTCTCAGTTTTGTTCTTAATGTTATTTTGATACTATATGAATTCAAACAAGCTATATCTTCAGGTTCAGATTATTTTTCTGATATTTGGAATTATTTTGACCTTCTTAGGCTTATTCTAGCAACATTAATGTTTATTACTGATATTATATCAGGAAATGTTTATAGTGAAATTATTATCGCCCTTGTATTATTGATATCTTGGATGAGAGGAATAGCATATTTCCGTGTTTTTAAAGCTACGAGGTATTACATAAATCTTATCTATGAAGTTGTTTTAGATATTTTCCCTTTTCTTATGATAGTATTTTATTCAACACTTGCATTTAGTTTCATATTCGAAAGAGTTTTTAGAGGTACTTCTGATCAGGTACCAGATTATTTTTATTACCTTTCTGTATCTTGGGAACTTAATCTTGGAACTTTTAGTTCAAGTGATTATACGACACTTATGTATTTAGCTTTTATTTTACATGCAGTTTTAAACCCGATTATTATGTTGAATTTACTTATTTCGGTCATGTCGAATACTTTTGAAAGGGTTAATAGTCAGGTTGAAGTTGCTGATAATAAAGAATTAGCGAAGATGATTTTAGAAGCTGAGTTGGTGTATGCGTGGAATAGAGATAATGTGGAAAAAGAGTACTTTTTTATGATAAAAGGAGTTGAGATTGAGGAAATACAGGATAATACATTGGCTCAGGTTAGAAATATTAAAAGAAAAGTTGGTGATATGAACAGAAGCCAAAATATGATATCGGATAGTATTAATGGTTTACTTGAGAGTATAGATGAAATGAAAGTTACTCAGACAAGAGGGTTGGAACAACAGGAAATGATTATTGAAAGTCAGAGAAACTTAGAGAATATTCTTCAGGAAATGCTTTCTGCTACAAAATCAAAATAAAAATAGTTAACTTTTGGATAGAGTTTAGAAAAAGTAGATAATATTATTTGTTATGGTTTTAAAAGAAAAAAATAAGTAGGATGTGAGATAGTTTTATTATTAAATGATAGGATTCAAGTATTTTATAGGTTTTTATATTTATTTAATATGAGAAATGCAAGAAAAGAGGCTAAATATGAAAAGCTTGTAGAAAAGCTCAATGGTTGTTTTTAGAGTTGGGATAATTGGAGAATGAAGAGGCTTTTAGATATAATGAAAGTAAATTTATGATTATAGAGTTGATGTTTAAATAATTATAATGAGAAGTATGAGAAAAAATACAGGCATTGAAGAAAGGATAAAGAACTAGATTTTATTTGTTTAATTTGCAGAAAAGGAGGATTATATGAGAATTGAGAGAAAATAGGTCAATTTCAGATTAAATTCTTTTTATACAAGTGCCAAAAAGTATAAAATCCTTCTTTGAGTTCATCACATGGGATTAAACCATTTTTGTCTCGATCAAAAAGTTAAATATCCCAAAAATTTCATCACGATCCTCACAATTCTCTCCTAATAAGAAGAAATTAGAAACAACATTATAAAAAAATTTTAAGTTCTTTGATAAAACAGAACGAAGAAAAATTTACCATATATTAGACTAAAATCTAAAGTGATAGAATTTTAAAAACTACTGTCGATAATATTCACATAAAAACTATCAAAAATTTTCTTACCTTAATTCCTAATCTTCATAATAACCCTTCCTCATCTTCCCAAAAACTAAATTATCAGCCATATTTTACATGAGTAAGGTGGTCAAGCTGCAGTTCTTTAATGAATGCCGTCGTCTTGGAATAGTACCAAAAGACATAAACGAACTAAAAACCTGCTCAAAGGATTTATTCAGTATTGCAAACCCAGCATTTCAATACAAAGACGAAGATGGTGACACGATATTATTCGACAAAGACGATGAATACAAAATTGCCTTAAAAGTTACAGATAAAGTATTACGACTTACTGTTTTAGATTATACAGAAGTTGTTCAAAACCGTATCCAATTATCTTTTTCAATGAATACTTCACATGAAACTCAATCAACATCCGATATAAAAAATAAAATCCAAAAAAACATAGATGCTGAGATTAATAGTATTGAATGTAAAGATATGTCAATCGAAACAATAGAATATAAAGAATTAATTGATCAGATTCATAAGATTTTTGATATGAGACTTAAAAAATTAGGTATTTTATGTGAAGAATGCGAGAAGGAAATTTTACATGTTGCGTATGTTTGTTCTGAATGTGACAATTTTGCCTTGTGTGATAAATGTCAGAATAAGGATTTACATGAACATGTGCTTATTAAAGCTTATGGAGATGATGCTTTGAATGTTTATAATAAGAAAATAATATCGCCACCTTGTGATGATAAGAGAAAATTGATGATTGATCCTGTTAGATCTTCATCGAAATCTTCATCAAAATCTCCATCGAAATCTCCTAGAAATGCAGTAGATTTTCAGGTGAATAAAGCTAAAAATCCTGCGAGATGCTCGGCGCCAGTTGAATCTAGTCAGAATAAAAATTCAGATGAAAAAGAACAAGGTTCTGGAGGAGTTATGAAAAAATTTATGGCTTTAGGGTTTACTGATATAAATATTGTATTAGATGCGATGATAAGAGCTAACAACAACTTTGACAAGGCATGCGAGATTTTATTTAATGAAAGCAACTCGGAGAAAATACCACAAATTTCAAATAGGCAAAACAGAAGTGGTAGTCAAGCAAAATCGTACATGAAAGAAAACTTGCAGACCTTAAAAAGTCTTGGATTTGACGAAAACAGATCTTTTTCAGCATTAATCAAAAACAAGTATGATATCGTGAAAGCTATTGAATTCTTAATTGCTAATTAACCAAAACAATATAACTGTCAAAGGATATATCTAATTACTAACAACTGAAAAATTTTGTGATGATAAATGGCTAAGTTCCTGTCTAGATAATATCACAGGATTGCTCATAAGCAAATTAACTTGATTTTCAGCGCTTTTCTGATTCTCATATGCTTGTTTTAATTTATCAATAAGCACTTGTTCAAGTGCTTCAAGTTTTTTCATTTCATTTAATGCTTCATTGGTTTTATTTTTTTCTTCTTCTATTCTTGATAATGATTTATCTAAAGATTTGTTTTTACTCGATAAATGTGATGGTCTCGGGGATGAAGATGCTGATTTTATTGGGTTTTCTAAGGATGTTTGGAGTTTTCTTTGCATTTGCATTGTTTTTATTTCTTTAGCTAAGATTTTTTTGTTTTCAAGGAGGAGTCCTTTTTTAAATGCGATACTTGATCGGATGTCTTCTTTCATTTCTCGGTTCCGTTCTCGTAGTTCTTCAAGTTCTTGTTGTCTGAGTTTTTTTAATTGATGTTTGTATTCGTTTTGGTTTTTACGTTCTACTCTTCGTTCTATTATTGTATCAGCTAAGGATGATGCGTTTATAGCTTTAAGTTTGGCTCTTTTTTCTTCTTTTTCAAGCTGTTTGATTCTTATTTTCATTAGCTGAAGCTGTTCAACAACGTTTTTTCTTTCTTTAGATAAAGCATATGTAACACTTCTTGTAGCTTTCTTATTTATAGCTGTTCCATCTAGAGCAGTTAAATAAGGTGACCATCTTTCTTTTATCATTATAATGTATAATCCTTTATTGGTATGTTTATAAAAACTGAGAAATTAGATTTTTTAATTAGCTTACAGATAAATGCTACAAATCATAAACGACTTTTTATTGTTGTTATAAATATATAATGGCATTTTTTTTTCTTAATCAACCTCATTTTTACAATCAATAAATATATTCACACAGCATTTCAAAATGCAGTAAATTTACAGCTTTTATTAGATAGCACTCCCTTAACCTAAGAATTATAGATTTTTTTTGAAGTTTTTTTTTTAAATTATTCTAAGGAGAAGTTTAACAAACTAATATGAAGATGTTCATTAAAAGAAACCGAAATTCTCTGCAGCTAGAAGATAAAAAACCTCTAATATATAAACACAAAAGTCTTTTTCTTCTTTACAAAAAGTAGTAAACAGTAAATTATAAACCACTTTCCATTAATCAGACTATTAGGCTTTAAAGTATCGTGAGGATTTAAGACTCAAAAGTAATAAAGGCCCAAACAAGAAACAGAGGATATGAAAAATCTCTTATTAATAATTTATCTAATAAGTTTTCATCCTCATAATATTTTCTATACAGTACCTTTTATTCTATCAAACCCCTCAACTGCAAGGAAATTTATACTTGAAATATAAAATTTAACCTTATGGGGGAATATAAAGATGTCAGCTTTGCCTTTTGAGACTTTGAACCCTTTACCTTTTCTTGCAGACTGCGTAGGACACCCTATAACTGTGAAACTTAAATGGGGCATGGAATACAAAGGTATTTTGTTATCTTATGACAAATATATGAACTTACAACTGATGAATGCTTTTGAGTGGATTAATGGGGAAAACAAAGGGCTTTTAGGGGAAGTTTTGGTGAGATGCAATAATGTTCTTTATATAAAACAAGAGGAAGATCAAGAAAATAGTTAGGTAATTTGATTAGTTTACAAGAAAATATGTTTGTAAAGATTATAAGATATATAAACAAGGTTTATAGCAATTTAGATATTTTAATCAGAGTTTTAGTATAGATATTCTATATAAAGTGATGTATGATTTTAGAAAAATGCATAAAAGTTGTTATATTTGTGTGTTTATGATAGATAAAGTGAGAAATATTTAAAATTCTTAATGATTATACCATGGTTTAATAGTATTTCCCAACCTAGGAAGTTTTTTTTTGATATGAACAATATTTTATTGAAAAATCGATATTGTATTAAAAATTTTATACCAAAAAAATACATTAAACTAGGTTCCAGACAAAAAAAATCAAAAAAAAACAAAGCATAGATTTATCTTATAACAATAAACTCATAGTATAACTAAACCAAACATTTACATCAACATAAAATACTTACATTCTCAACACCCAACATAAAACTTTTATTTCAACTACTATTTTTATATAATAAAATCCTACACATAACTTAAAACCCCCAACCAAAACTCATCCAAACCAAAAACCCTAAAAACCTTCCAATAATTTTTACAACCCGGCAAACCCGCCACTTAATTAACTTCTCAAACCTCCTAATCCTAAAACTTCATAATTTTCTACTATAATAAATGCAATCAAATCTCCTAACAAAACTCACAGAAACACTGAAATCAAATACCCCTCAAGACTTTTTCCGTTTAATCCGAGAAGAACTCCAAAGCCCAGAAGACATCATAAACGAACATAACCACAATTTCTACCACGAGTTAGCAGATAGCACATTACACGAAAAGCACCTTTTAACATTTACAGAAAACCTAACTCAAATAATCCTAACTCGTTTTACTACAGAAAACTTAATATCCCTAATCAACATGCAATCATTATCAAATGAGAATTTCAGCCCTTTACACTTATCTATACTAAGAGGAAAAAGGGTAATAAAAAATTAGGGTTTGACTAGAAGGTTATTAGAAATTGGTGCTGATCCAAAGCTTTTAACATCAAAAGGGAGAAATGCTTTACATATATGCGCAGAATCAGGGCTTATTGGTATGTTTTTACATATAAAATCCTACTATAAAATTGATATATGTGTTGAAGATTTTAGAGGAATGACACCTTTACATTTAGCGATAAGTGAAAGAAGAGAAGATATAGCTATTACTATAATATCCCTTATGTCAGAAGGAATAGTTTTAGATATAGAAAATAAAAGTTTGAAAAATCCTTTGGAATTAGCGGTGGATATTGGAAGTTATAAACTTTGTAAGCAAATAATGATAAACTTGAAACCATTAAAAAACAGGAGGAAAGTTTTACAGGAGATTAGGAGGAAATGTGAAGATAAGGAAATATCTAGAATACTTGTAAGGATTATATAGAAAAAATCAAGTTTTAAAGGGAAGTCTTATAAGCATTTTATAATACTTTTTATAGTATTGATGATTAAAGATACTGAAATGTGGTATAGATTGTTTTTGGGTGGTATAACAAGGGGTTTAATAGAAACATATACCCAAATGGTCCTTATTTTGTTTTGTATATCCTGGATGATATTTGTCAGTTTAAAAACCCCAGGTTTTGAAGTAAAAAAAAGACCTACAGGACTTATTGAATTATATGCAAATTACCTTCCTGAATATGTATGCCCATATTGTATACTAAAAAAACATAAACAAACTAAGCATTGTTTTTTATGTAAAAAATGTGTTAAGCATTACGATCATCATTGCATTTGGCTTAATAATTGTATTGGGAAACTTAACTATAAATTCTTTATAGTATTTCTAGCAATTCTAGCTATAAGCAGCATATTTAGTTTATATATTTGTGTGAATACAGCTTATCATATAAGTTTTGAAAATGTTATTAAAGTTTTTAAACACCTTGAAACTAAAGAGATTTATGTGTATTTTTTAGTGCCAAGTTTTATCTTGAATTTGATTGTTTTAAGCTTTATTGTGCCGATTGCCGGAAAACATGTGAAAAATGTTGTTAAAAAAGTACGGGAAAAACCAAAAGTGCCGAATTTGGAGATGATAAAATATAAGAAAGACTTTTCTTCTAATGAGCATGAGAGTACATCTGACACTTCTTCGATGTATGCGAAAGGAACTCTTGAAAGCAATAGTGAAAGTGCATCTTCATCATCAAGTCTTCTTTCACGTTTATTTACTAATAATTAGTTATTATAAATTTAAAACACAGTACATATCCCTTTACATGAGTTTTTCTTAACTTTAACCGGCACATACTGTTCTTGTACACTCATATCATTTTCATCATCAAATTTAACAAGACCTTTCGACCCCTCCCCATATTGTATCTGCCCATTAACATTATTCACCATAACAACATTCGAAAAAAAACATTTACTCTTAACAAAAACAACCCCAAAACTTTTATTCTCTAATATCTGACAATTTTTAGCTTGAATATACATTTTTAACCCATCATTCATATCTTTCCCAGGATTCATATGTAAAAAAAGTCCACTTTTATTGTTTTCACTTATTTTACAAGACTCAATCATTACTATATTATAATATTCACATATATATATCCCATTTTCTCCATTAGCTTGTATATCACAAGATATAATATTTAAATATTTTGATATATCGAAAATTGATGTTGTACAATTCCCTGCAATCATTATCCCCCCAAGAGTATTTCTAAAGATTTCATTGTTTTCTAATATTGGGCATGATGCGTATGAATAAAATCCATATCCATGAAAAGAGTCGAAAATTCTATTGTAAGATATAGTGAATTCACTTTCTAAAGATGATCTGTAGACTTTTTGAACCCAAATCCCTGTTAAATGATTGCAACTAATATCGCTGTTGATGATTTTCATGCTTTTTAAAAATATATGTTTTAGACATATACCTTCTTTTTTGTTATGAGATATTTTGCAAAAGTCTATTGTGAGATCAGCATTATAATCAGCTAGGTTTTCACTGTGGATTAATAAACCTGATCCTTGATTGTATTTAAAATCACTGTTTTCTATAATAATTTCTTTTGCTGAGACTTGGGATGTTGAAGATTTAGTCCTTGTTGTTGACAGACCAGTATTTTCAGCTGCTGCGAGAATCTCAATAGCATTTTTCTTACACTTTTCAATAAGACTATAAGAGATTTTTAAGAGTTTTGGTGATATGAGTATAAGAGCACTGTCACTAGAGTTTGAAAAATGACATTTGTTTAGGATTATTGATGCTGAATCACAAGACTTACATATTGATCCAAAACCTGATATATTGCATGAGTCTAAAGTTAAAGTTGAACTATAAATATTCACTTCATTATCAGTGGAGTTTAATAAAAAACAAATTGCTTCGTCATTAGATTGGTTTTTTAAGTTGTAAGAAATTACGCAATCTGAAAACTCTAAATAATTTTGTGAACCTTCTATAGAAAAAAGAGAAGACATACCAGGAAAGTTTGATAGAAATTCAAAACTCAACTCAGAGAAAGTGATTAAAAGTTTGTTGTCGTCTTCAGATGAACCTATTTGGATTGGCCCATTATCGATAATCAAATTTGTCCCTGGACTTCCTTTAAAATGCATTGATTTTTTTATTTGCAAGCTTTGGAGTTTTAATGACCCGGGTGGTAGGATAAGATGTGTACCTGATAAAGAGCTATGAATAATTTCTTGAAGATTATCTTGAAATGTGCTGATATCTAAAGGTAGAGTGACTTCTTTAGCCATACTTTTAAGCATAGTGACGTCGAATATTGAAGATTTGGACATGTAGGAATCTTGATACTGCATATGTATTGAACTATAATTTTTACATGTTTTCGAAAAAAGAGAAAGGTGAGACACTGATTGATCTTTTTCTTGTAGATTATTTGGATTGATAAGAAGAGTGTTTTTCAGGATTTTCTTCTCGATGTTTGAAACGTTGATTTCTTGGCTCGATTGACTTGACATTACGAAAAAGATTATATACTATTATTAATAAGGGCTGAGTGATAGTCAAGTGATAATTATTAACTATTATTAGTTTGATATTTTAAACATTTTTATTATTGGATAAATGATTTTGATAGAATTAGATTATAATGGTTTGGGCTTTAGATTTTGGGAATATGGTTTTATTATTACTTTACTGGGTTATAGGAAATTATTATTTTTTGTTAGCGATCTACGTCCTTTGGCTTTACTAAAAAATTGTGATTTTTATTCATCTAGCTTCAATATAAAAAAAAAAAATCTAATTTCAGATATAAACCACTAGCATCAAATATAAGCATTACACCTTTCAAAATTAATTTAATCATAAACTTTATTTTATAAACTAGGAACTAAACACTAAATGATTTGACAAGACATTTAGAAAATATACTGCAAAATTCTTATATACAATATTAATAAATGGCTAATAAGTTCCCTTATGCTTAGGAAGCCTAAACACCTCCCTAGGAAATCTTTTATGTTTTTTTATACTATCTTCTAAATTCTCATATGGCTTAAAAGTTACCTCAAGAATAGAATTCTCAACACTATTACTTTCTATACCAGCAACATAATTTTTCTTTTTATTCATTTGTTTCAAGCATTTTATAATATGATTCTGACTATCAAGTTGTGATTTAATTTCGAATTTATCCCTAATCAAATTTCTTATCTTATGGTTCAATATCTCGATTTCCTTATCTTTAAATTTCTCACTTTCTGGTTGGAAATTGCTTCTCCCAGGAACATCTCTAGAAAATGATCTTGCTGAAAAACCTTCTCCATCATCGAAAAGTTTTCTTACAAAGGAATTAGGATTTACAACATCTTTAGATCTAGAAGTTGAGTGACTTTGAACTCTTCCAAACATCGATACAGGAACTTTTTTTTTTTCAATATTGAAATTAGTGACAACATTTAAGCCGAGTTTTTGTTTCTTTATTGGAGATTTTGCTGGTGATTCTTCTATTTCTGGTTCTTGAATTGTTTTAATTGAGTTTGTTTTTACTGGTGAATTTTTCATGAACTTTGGTGATGGTTCATACATATCAGGTGGAATTTCCATTTATGGACTTTAAAACCTATTAGAAAGGAAATTTCAATTAACTTCATAAGAAAACGCATCAAAAAAATATAAGGATTTTTTCTTGAAAATCCAATAAGTATATCATATAAACCTTTCTTCAGTAAACATTTCTTCAGTTTCCTTACAAATAATATCAAAAAATACTAACTATGGATATAAATATGGGTGAACTTTCTGCTGATCAACTAGCAAGACTTAATGTTTTGATGACAGCATTTTATGAAAGAAGAGATGATTCTAAACTTAGCGAGATTTTTGCTTTGTTTGATAGAAACGGAAATGGGAGAATTGAAGCATCAGAGCTTCAAGCAGTCATGAGTCAAGTCTCTGGAGAAAGAGTTCCTGAAAGTGAAGTTAATGAGATGCTTCAAGAAGCTGATGCTAATAAGAATGGAGTCATTGAGCTTTCGGAGTTTATTGAGATCATGAAGAAACATCGTGATTAATAGGCTAATTACTTTTAAAGGTTATAGTTTGTTATATCAAACATAAATAACTAAATGCAGGAAAATATTTTGTCGGTATTGGTTGAAATAATATAAAAAAAAAACCTTATAACCAAATCCTATCCTAAAACCACTACAGCCAAACTGTCTTTGTTCTAATTAAAATAGCTTCTTACAATAAAAAAAAACTCTTCTGTTTACCATAAAACATCATTATATAAATTCTCAATAGCAATATTTCATCTAATAATTACCATTTATATATCCCCAATCTAAAACCTTCATCATTTTTACTTTAACTTTAACTTTAACTTAAAACCAAAAACCACTCCATAACATTACCCCAATCCCATTTATCTTACCATACATCAAAACAATTCAAAAACCAAAAAAATTTCCTCAACGATTTCCACTCTTTCAAAACCCATGTAAAAACCCATAAAATTCAATTAATTTTTCTTAATCTTCCTGACAAAATCATCCGGTATCGGTTCAGTCTCCAATCCTAAAAGTTCAGTATCATCAAAACTTCTTCTAAACCTTCTTTGCACCCTAGTATGTTCAGGTAAATCTTCAATAATATCCTTCAATTTATCTTTTTTCTTATTTTCCTCAATAAACCTAGCTCTATTTATCCCTTTAAGTATAGGGATAACAGCAGCCTTAAGATCATCAAAATTCTCTCTAAAAGTTTCTCTTTCTTTCATAACAAATTCAGTAGTAAAAACACTGTCAGCCTCATTCGCTATAAGTTTATTTTTAATCCTTTGAATCCATTCACCAACTTTATCATAAACTTGCATAATACAAGATTTCTTCTCAAGTAATTCACGCATTTCTTTATGAAGTCTTTGTAATGTCATCTTTGAAGTCTTATCAATTTTCACATCTGTTGGTATCGAACTGAATTTTTCGATTTCTTTTTGCATTCTTTCAATCTTATCTTTGTATTTATTAAGCTCAGCTTCTTTTTCTTTAACTGATATGAGCATTTCTCTATAACTTTTTTCCCTTGTCAGGAATTTCTCAACAAATAAAGGTACATCTTTAATCCCAGTAGCTAGTTTTATTCTCAAATGCGCGTCTTCAAATTTTTTCGAGTTGTTCTGTTCTTTCTGAAAACGTAAAGATGTCACTGAATACCAAAGTTTATTGATAAAATATTTTTCTCGTGTTTCTTCAAGTTTAGAACTTTGGCTTTCTATCATCGCTTTCTCAACAATTTCTGCTTGTTTTTTCCTTCTCTCAGATCGATTAGTCGACGCAACCCGCCTTTTTTCAACATTTTTTTCAAGTTCATGAACTTCTTTTTTTTCTTCATTTTTCTGTGTTTCGGCTATACTTTTAAGCCTTGTTAAAGCATTTGCAGTCCTTGCCCGGGATTCTTTAGTTTTATTAACTAATATTTTTTCTGTAAGAAGAGAGAAACTTTTTTTATGTAAAGACAGCTTGTAACTATGGGTTTGATTTTTTAAGTGGACTATAGTTGTTCGCATTCTATCAAGAACGTGTAGGAAAATTTCTTTATTATCTTCTTCTTGTGCTTGAAATGACTTGGTTTTTTCAACTTCATCTTCAAGGCTTTTGATTTCTAAAAGCTTTATTTCTTTGAACATTGCCTGTCTTTTTTCTACAGCGGTTATTTTATCTAGTTCAGATTTCAATACGCATAAAAATGAATCCCGCTTTGTGAATTCACTGCATTGCTTGTCGAATGTCTTTTTTAACACGGTTAATTGAGTTGATATTTCGTTCATATCTGTGGATGGAAGATGAGAGGAAGGCTTGTATATGTAAGCGGTATCAAGAATTTGACTTGAATTTTTTTCTTGGGTCAACTTTCGCACCTGTCTTTCTCTAAGGGTTAAATTTAGGTTTGCTTTTTTGAAATCAGAAGAACTCCTTCTTTTATTTGTGGCACTTTTGGGAGGAAAGAGAATATCCATTTAGAATGATTTTATATTCATAATTTAATCGCGAATTAATTTGGTTTGGGTAGAATAAATGCTTGATTTTAATTTGGTAGAGTGAATAGAAATGGAGATGGGAGGTTTATGATTGTATTAGGCTTTTAAAATAAAATAAACCCCAGCATTTTATAAACCAAGACTATTTAAATAACAAAAAATTCCGCTTTGCATTAAATAATAAACAAAAACTAAATAAACTCAATAAAAAAACCACAACAAAATTCTAAATACAAAACTTAATTATAATTATTACTCTTATCATACCATAAACTTATACTAAACCATGCAATATTTTTAATAAAATCAACATATTCCTTTAATCTAATCATAAACTCTTATTAATCTAAACCATATCTTCTATTTTTTGCCATTGAATCGATTTTTCTCTACATTTTCTAACCGACTTAAGAAACACAAAAATAACAACAACAATTACAATCGACATCAAATAGAAAATAAATAAAGTCGCAATAAGCAAATAATAAACCCCATAAGTAATTTTGCAAGAATTTATATTAGGACTTGTACATTTCCAAGGATTTGAAAACAAATATGTTAAAATTGAAATAAAAATCCCAACGGCAGTAAGATTCATACATAAAATGCTTATAATAAAAAGGTTATTATGCACTTTTTCTGCTTTTCTTTGGTTTTTAGCTGCCCAAAGACCTATTATTCCAAATAACATATAGATGGTTGGGACTATAATTATAAAGTAAAAGTAATTTTTATTTGAGTAAAATTTGCAACCAAGGAAAAGTATTCCGATTCCTATTATGGCGAATAAGCCTGTTCCTTCGATTATATGTTTTTTATTGTCTTTAGCAATGTTTTTTACAGATAAAAGTTGACTGTTTTTGTTGTCTTGCATTTTATTTTTACTGTTAAGATTTTACGTTAATGTGGAGTTTATAGGGGTTTTTGAATATGCTTAATAGTTGTGAGATATTTATGATAATGATGATTAAAGAATATTATTGTGGGATTTTAAAGGATTAACAGGTTTAAGATGGGGAGGTTGTGGAGGATGATTAGGTGTTAGAAATAAGTTTATGGTTAGAGTATAGGAATTGAAGATGATACTTTTGGTGTTTGGAAATTAGGATTAGCAGTAAAAAATGTAATTTAAAAGAAATTTTCCTAATACATCATGTGTGATAATTTCTAAAAAAAAGCAATAATTATAATCAATAACTAATTTATCATAACATTCATAAAATATTACACCTCTCAAAAATATCAGTAAATCGCATCCTAACGCCTTATTAACTGCAATCGATTATTTTCCTTTACTCAAACTTAAAAAACCTCTTCAACTTATCCAAAAACCCCCCAAATCACCAACTTTTTCTACCTAAAAAAACATAAAATCCTAAAAACTCAATTCTAAAACCCTTCACATTTAAATTTAACTACCAATATTCTTCATATTAATTAAGTTTGCTTGTATACAACACAACACTCCCTTCCATAATTTTTTTCGTATATCTCAACAACAACTGCGGTAAAGATATTATAGAAACATCAGTCAAATAAACTTTAAGTTCTTTTTCAGTCCATCTAGGTTTAATAGAAAACAACGAATTTAATCTTTCTTCAAGGTTATAACTAATCTGATATTTATTCAAATATTTAACCGAAGAACTATAATTTTTTATACGATAAACAGCAATACCCTCAAGTATTTCCTCAATACTTAAAGATGTGTTTATATATTTTCTATACACAATCATATTGGCTAAATTTTTAAAAGCTGTTTCAAACTCATCTTTTAAGTATTCATTGTGAGTATTAAACAAATCATGAGCACATATTTGATATACTTTAAGTTTATCTGCTATAAAAGTATCTCGATCAATATTTCCAATAGTTTTGAGTAAAGCTAGAAGTATTTCATAAGGGATTTCTGGGAATTCTTGTGATACAAGTCTGACTATTACATCAGGCCAGTCTTTTTCCATAAGTTTACACATGATATTTTTAAGTACTTCTATACGATATTCCTCATCAAATATTCTCCAGTATCCTCTAAACTCAAAAGCATTGATTTTTTTCAAGTAATCCTTTATTTCTGAGTCACTAGCTTGAACTTTTTCAGCTAATTCCATATAAGAATACACTTTTTTCCTTTCTATTTATAAAATACTTATATCATCAGATGTGTATGGGGATTCATTTAATAATCCATATATTTGATGTAAAGGTGGAATTATTTTTTCACATAAATAAATATCGTGGCTGATTTTATGAACTATATTGTCTTCGAGGATAAGGAGGGAATTAGTTGTTTCGCTTTTACGGATTAAAAATGATGATTGAGAACCTGAGATTATAGCTTCAGAATTTGCTTCACCGCCGAGATGTAATGAACGATTTTCAAGCTCAGTTAATAATTCGGGTGGAAGGTCGAAAAGTAGGAGTTTTGATGATGTTTCTGTTAGGTGCTCTGAGAAAAATAGGTCTTCTTGGGACATTGGATTTGATATTGGCGCTTTGGAATATTTTTGACCTTCTTCTTCCATTTATTAGATATTGGGTTGATAGGTTTTTTGGTTTTTGAAGGAAGTTTTTTAAGTTGTGGTGGTTTTGTTATAGATTATGTGGATTGTGTGGATTTTTGGCTAAATGCTTGAATTTTATTTAGGATTATTAGGTTGTTTACTTTTTTAGATATAGGATTTTGATTTTTTTAACGAAAAAAATGATAAAACGATTTTGTTTATTTTCCTTATGTATCTTATAAGATTATATTAAAAAAGTGCATTTTTACAAATTTAGCATAATAGATTTGTAGGTAAACTTTATAACATCTTAACAAAGCATTAAATCTTAAATAATATAAAACGACTATAATAAAGTAATTAAAATCATCACTTGCCTCTTTACATATCTCTATGTTTACATTTTTACAAATCTTATTTAAACTTCATATTAATTTAAAATATGAATTTATCTGTGATTCAAACTGAAAATCTTGAAAATGATCAAGCTGCTCTAGGGTGTTATATATCTGTAGACAATCAACTTATTGATATAGTAACCCCTATCAGCTCACTTTACAACGAAAGTTTCACTGAAATTCCTAATAATGGTACAATTGAGTTTGTTATCAAAGACATGCGTAAAGATGAAGTAGTTGGGGTATTAGTTTTAAATATTGAAGACATTCAAAAAGATAGCGAAAAATGGTATGAACTAGAGAGTATGCTTGTACCAACTCCAAAAGTTCTTATATCTTCTAATGGAGGGAGCCAAATATCTAAATCCATCAAAAAATCTCCACAAAAAGAAGAATTACTACACAAAATAAACGAACTCAGCACAACAGTCCTTGAACTAGAATGCCAACTAGGTCTTGAAAAAGAAGAAAAACACAGAGAAATCGAAAGTAAAACTAAAATAGTCCAAAGCATTCAAAATGGTAGCGATTTCACTATAGAACAGTTAAAAATTAAACTAGCCAGCGCTTATACTTTAATTGAAGAGTTTTCATTAGAAAAAGATAATCTTATAAAACTATGCGAAATTGAACATGAAAAATCAAAAACCCTAGAAAAAAAACTCAAAGACATTAAATGGAAATACGATGAAACTATTGATAGAATTAAATCTAGTGAGTTAAGTTATATGAATGAAAACCATTCGCTTCAAGAAGAATTAAGAAAAACTAAAGAAGCATTAAATAACGAATTATGTGTAAAAGGGACAAGAGAAGCTTTTATTGCCCAATTGTCATATAAAATCACAAGCCAAAAATGTTTTGAAAACACTGATGGAGAACTAATAAAACGTATAGAAACTTTAAGTAAACAACTAGAAAATTCTGAAAACACGAAAAACACTTTAAGAGCAATGCTAGAAAGTAAAGATGATGATATGATAATAGAAAAAAATTGTTTAAACTGCCAAACAATCCAAGAAAAATGCGAGTTTTTGGAGTCTACAATTGAAAACTTGCAAGAAATTGTAGCTCATCAAACTGCTGCTGAGTCGATATCCACAATGCTTAAAGAAAAAATCGTATATCATGAAGCTGAGATAGAATGTCTCCAAACTTTAATAGCTACAAAAAATGAAGAAACTGATGCGTTGAATGATGTTATTAATTTAAAAACACTTGAACTAGATGCTGTTATTACCGAAAACGATGAAATTGTCCATGAATCTTCAGAACTTAAACGAAGAATTCTGACAATGAATAAAAACATCGACACTTTAGAAAGAGAAATTCTAGATTTAAAATGTCGGAATATCTCAGCGAAAAAAGTTGAAAAAATCAAACTTGACGATATTGATTTTAATCTTGACAGTTATTTATCTGAACAAGGAATTGAGAATTTATTTGTAAAAATGGCTCATGGAGTTTATCTTTATGGTACAAAACGAGTTAATATTGATATTAAAAATGATAATAGGCTTATTTGTAGAACAGGTGGTGGATATATGCCTATAGATGAATTCTTGAAATTATATCAAAATACTGAAGTTGAAGATATATCGAAATATGTTAAAAAACAATCATTGTTTCTTGCTCAAGGAGGATCCCCATTGAGAAAAATGCATAATCGTGCATCTTCAAGCACGCCGGAAATCACATCGCGTAAAGCATCACCGAGAGAAAATTTTACAGAAAGGAATTTTGAGAATAAAATAATAGATAAACTCAAAGTCGTCTATCCGCTTAAAGAAAGAAATTGCACGCCGATTCCAAGGAAAAGTAAGTAATAGATTAATGTTTTGTGTAGATTGTGGAACTTTTGAAAGTGTTTTTTTTTATTGTAATAGAATTATGGTTAAAGTTTTAGGTTTTTTTATTTTAGATGTAGCTTTTTATTTATTGTTTTTATGAATATAGGAAAGGGTGTTAGAGAATATTAATTTGGTTTTACTTTAAAAAAATGTTTTTTGATTTTAATTGTATGTTTTATTTTAGTATTAGGGTAAAATCTATTTACTAGAGATTTTGTTGTTTTTTTAGGGTTAAGATACTTTTAATAACTATAAAACTATATCATTTCCAAGCTTTAATGCATATTTATCTTGTGGAATCTTACTTTTTTAGATATTTTAATTTACAAAAAAGCCTATGTTTTAGTTTGTTATTTTAGTATCTTAAACAAAAAATCAATACTGATTTAAAAATTTCATTCTTTAATAATAATTGATTTCCTTAAAAGAGTTTTAATTTCAGGATCATATTTAATAAAAACATAAATATGAACTCTTTAAAATCCTACAACCCTAAACACTTTAAAAATCATAATCCTTAATTACTCAACTACCCTAAACCTAATCATCATCTAAGCCCAAAAAAATTATTAAATATCATCATTTCTATTAACTCCATAACATCTCTTCTCCTACATTTAAACCATATTATAATTAGTCAATGGAAGTACCCAATTTAGAATTCAATCTAAAAAAAATTTCCCCAATTAGAAAAGATATCAAATGCATCAGTAGTATTTCAACTATAAAGCCAGTGAGCCTTTATTACGATGAAGAATTCGCTAAAACTCCAGGGGCTTATACACAAGAAAGTGGAAATAAAACAGCAGCACAAAGCTTTGTTTTTGAAGAATTAAGCTCGCTTGAGCATCAAATTAGAGAAATCAACTCTAAAATCGCCCATAATATTGAAATCTTAAGAAAAAAAGAAGAAAAAGGTAAGGAACTAAAGGATATACTTAAAAGGATTGAATATAGGACGATGCCTACGGATACTTCATTTGAAGAGGAAGCAAAAAACTGCTCATGCACAAATTCATGCATTTTGTTTTAGTTTTTACAACTTTATTAAGCTTGTTTATAATAATTAGTGTTTTAGGAGAGTAAATTATAAGCTTATTTTAGAGGATATTTTGATGGAAAATACTTTTTAGATGTTTGAAGCAGAAGATTTTTAAGGGTTTTTTGATGTTTGAGGCCTAAGATTTTTAAGGCATGAAATGAGTATGCAGTAGTTACTGATTTAGTAGTTTTTAAGGATATTTTAAAGTTGGTGTTGTCTAAGGATTAGAGACCATAAATGGAAAAGGCTTATTGGAAAAATGTAAACGTCATAGATTGATAAAGCGTTTGGGGGTGTTTTTTTTTGGTATTGGTATTTTTTTAGATTTGTGACGCTGATATAATTTGGTCATTTTGGAAATATATAATCATAAAATTTAGCATTTTTTCAGTTTTGTTATGTTGCAAAATTTGTTGTGTTAGTTAGTTAGTTAGTTAAAGTGTTAAAAATAATTATAGTTATTACAAAAAGACTCTGGAGCTGTCTATTTTGATAAAACAAAAAGACTCTGGAGCTGTCTATTTTGATTCGAAAACTAAAAGCCAAAATTTATGTTTATCAAAATTCATTATAATAATCTAACTATACAATGGATATTACAAATAAATTTAAATATTTTTACATTTTATATTTATCATTACCAAATGTTATACACAAAATTATCGTAGTTTAATTTATAGAATCATCTTTACTAATACTTATTTTAAGCATTCAACTTAGAATTTACTAAAATATATTTAAAATTACCCTAACTAAAATTATAAACTATTATTCAGATTCTCAACAAAAATATTTAGAGAAGTACAGTTTTAAACTATAATAAAAATTTACTCATATAAAATATACATAAATAAAACTTATTTTATTAGTTAATCATAGTATTAATAGTCAAATTATATTATAAGAATAGTTTTTAATAACTTTCATATAAGAAATATTTTTTGATAGCAATCAAAACAATAGCCATTAGTTAATTCATGCTTCTTATTTGAATAATCACTTCTACATAATGCGCAGACGATTGGAATTTGAATTTCAAATATATAACCTTGATGCACTTCATCATCATAAGAAAATTGTCTTAATTTATGTTTTTTACAGTCATTATTGTGGCAATTATAACAGCCTTTATCTCCACATAAAAATTCAAATCTTGGATTGCATAGACTTCCACAATTACTACAATGATCAGGATTAAGATTGCATTTCTTACAATTTCCCAAACATTCTACACATATAGCTTTTTTACATTGGCAAGTTTCTTTATCTGTACCTTTAATATTGCAATTCTTACAAGCTTTTTCTTTACGTGAATTTTTTGTTTTTGATCTGGATAAAATTGATGTGAAATTCCATTTAGACGAAGGCTCATGCATTGTTTTATTTTTTTTAATCTCATCGCATTTTTTACATGAATTTTTACATTTTTTGCATACAATATGATCGCATTTTGATATTAATTCAGCATTTTTCAAATTACAATTCGGGCAAATAATTGTAGAAGAGTTATTGAATGGGTCGGAAAAACTATTAAGATTTTCTGAAGAATTTGATGAAGCTATAGGATTATCCAGTTCTAGTAATATGATTTGTTTATTTTTAAGCTGAATTTCATAGTTTTCTGTGAGGATTTCTTTTATGATAATAATATCTGATGAACATTTTGAACAATGAAGGCGATTGCTTTTATTTATTAGTTCTGAAGCATGATGCATGCATATATGATGGTAATTTGTGAAGTTAATAGGAATCAAACCTTCTTCATCGCAAAGCATGCATGATTTATCGCAAAAATACATTTTTTATTATAAAAGATAGGAATTTTATAGTAGAGATAAAAGTATTTATGTTGCCAGAGTAGGAAAATATAAGTTAAAGTGTTAATTGATACTTTTTTTTTGTTTATACATATTTTTATTTCATCCAAAACAAATTCCCCCACCCTAACTTTTTAATACTTATTGCAAATATTTCTATACTTCATTCCTCAACCTTTCCAATCTAAATCATTCTCACTAATAATTACAAACTTCTAAGCATATTTTGCATCCCTATCTTTCCAATTAAAACCTATCTTATTAAATCCCCACATATTCATATCTTTCCAATTGTTTATAATCCAACATATCAAGTCTGAAACTCATCTTATTATCTAATTCTCAATAATTAATGGACAACGACGTTTTACAACAGCCATATCTGACCCAGATAAGAACTGCAACAAATTTAAGCTTTGCAAGCAGTCACTGTTCTCTTGAAGATTTGTCATCAGAAGACTTTTATGAATTGTGCAAAGCTCGGCTAAAAGTAAGCAAGAAAAATGCAGCTATAATGCTGAAACTAAAGTAAGGCATATATAGAGGAAATATAACTATTCCTGAACTATCATTTTACGATTCGAATGAGTTTGAAGAACAGGCTCAAAAAAAGCTTCAGGAATTAAGAAAGGCTAGGGAAATAGAAAATGAAAGATGGACTGCTCCGATTATCGAAAAACAAGACCTTTTGAGCACTTTTGTATTCTTTTTAGTTAAAGAAAAACATCTTCAAATCATGATACCTGATTATGAAGTAGTTGCATGTAAAGAGATTTTTAATAAACCCAGCTGCCATGAAGCGTGTTTTGGCCTTGCTCGACTTTATGGGTATGAAGGAAAATTTTATCAGGCCCTTGAGTATTTGAATATGGCTTTAAGCTATAAAAATGACATCATTTACAAAGTCTGGCAAAGCATTTTTACAGTCAAAATTACTAAACAAACTGAAACAGAAACTGTACAAGCTAAATCTCTATTCTCTAGCTTACTGTGTTGTAATCCAACAAAGAGAAGCAGTAGTGTCATAAATTTGCTTCAAGGATGTCTTGAGTCTTCTGAAACTCTATGGGGATATATGGAATTATCATTAAAAGGTTTTTCTGACTTAGACCTTCCAGAGCATTATGCAAGTCGAATCAAATCTTTAGACCCATACATGGGTTACTTATCTTGGAGCGAAGTGTATTTCCGTCGTAACGAATGGCAAAAAAGTCTTGACATTCTCAAGCAACTAATATCAAATTACAACTACCGTCCTGAAGCATACATAAAACTTTGGTATCATTACTACTACAACGTAAAAGACTACGAACAAGCAGATGGGATAATATCTGAAGCATTATTATCAGTAGGATCATTAGAATATCACAACTATTACATCCTTTTCTGTGTTTTTTCAGCTAAAACCCATTTCAAGCTTAAAAGAACTAAACATTGTCTATATTTACTTCAAAGAAAATACCTTGAAAACCCAACATATTCATATTTCCTTTATATGTATGGGAAATATTGCACAAAATCAAATGATTATATGTATAATGGTACTGCTATAGGTGCACTTTATGAATGTATTAGATTATGTGATATATCTAGATATGCTAAAATTTATTATTGGCTTACAAAAGCTTATATACAAGCAAGACAATATATTGAAGCATTTTATACAGCAAAATTAGCTTTACAATACATTGGCTCGTCATCAAGTGCAAAATCCCTTGAGCTTAGGAAGTGGATGTTAAAAATGCAAAGTAATATATCGAAAATTGAAGATGTTGAAAGGATTTTAGATTCAGATTTTGACTCTGAAGCATTTAGAATATGTAAGAAATTTTGTAATGATGCTAAGGATATACATAAATTTACTGCTGATATTATTCATGCGAAAATGCTTTGGAAAACTGGAAGACATGAAGAAGCTTTAAAGAAATTATATGCAGTTTCTGGGATTTCTACTGTTAAAATGAACGCATATTTTCTGTTGCTTAAGTATCTTGGGGAACAGAATAATTTTAAATGTATGAAAACTATTGGTTGCGAAATGGTGATTAAATGCAAAAACCCACAAGTCCCTGCGAATGTTTGGGTTAAAGCGAATTTATTATATGCTAAAATACTTGTTAAAAATGATAAACCAGGAAAAGCGATACTTATACTAAAACTTCTTGCTAAGGTTTTACCACCGATACCTTTTGCTAATATAAACTATACAAAAATTTTGCAAAGGGCACAGAATTTACAAGATTTAACATCAGCTCATCTTAAAAGTTTGCATTCTTGTAACACATACAATTATAGTACATACAAGAATTCATATATAGAAAGGTGTATTGATCCTAGAGAATTTTCACATGGGCTTATTGGTGAAGAAGGAGCTCCAATGCCTATTGCGACTGAAGTAAAAATTAAAGAAAGAGGTGGTGAAAGAAGGGTTTCTGAACAGTTTAGTCAGTTTAAGGTTTATAGTAAGAAAATTACTTATAATGATCGGGATATTGAAACAGAAGAAAAAAAAGAAAATATTTATGAAGCATTTTTAGTACCTCCAAGAGAGTTTAAATTACTTACGGTATGTAGCGATTTTACTTTTTTATATAAAATTGCTAAGATCGCTTATTTTTATAATGTTTCTCATCATGATGGGATTTGCGCTATTTATGATTATATTGAACTTTTGAAATTTGAGAGGGATAATGAGAAAAGGAATAAAATGATGGAAAAGGCAGAGAAAATAAAAAGACAGTTTAATGCGAATTAATGAATAATTATTTTTTCTTGTGATATAGGTAGAATTTTTTTTTTATTTTAGATGTGATAAGTGAATTATTAGAAATTAGGTTGATTGATGTTGGAAGGATTTTTTAATATGATATGGATTTGTAAGAATATTTTTTATCTTATAATCTCCAATTAGGTTGATTGATGTTGGAAGGATTTTTTAATATGATATGGATTTGTAAGAATATTTTTTCTTCCAATTTTAATCAACCCCGATATTTATTTTTATAAAATATCTTCCTTAAACATATAAACCAGTTTAAAATACCTCATAAACCTTATTTTATAATCTTTTCTTCCCAATAACAATTTTATTAAATCATATTTGCACATATCTCACAACACAATACACTCAATACAATTATCCATTCATACATATTCTATAAAGCAAAAATTATTTTATATAATATTCTCTTTCTTCTAATAACCTCCTTTAACCTTAAATCCCAAAAATAAAAACTATAAAATATCCCATATAATAATAACTGAAATGACAATGCAAGAATTAAGAATTGCCAAACTCGCTAAGATCATAAACAGTTCTATGATTGACAAGAACTCAAACAGCCCAGTTATAAAAGACGCTTATAATAGAGCATATGATAAACTCCAAAAAACCATTGACTATGAAAAAGCTATTAACTATGAATATAATGAGAGAGAAAAAGTTAAAGATAGTATCGATGAACACGAAGAACTAATTAAAGAAAATATGCGCAAACATCATTTTAGTGTACTTAAAAAACAAATCGAATATCTTCGTAAACAACGAGATATTCATCAAGCAGAAAAACTTTTAGAAAGACCTAAACCATTACCACAAACTCCTCCTGAACCTCCTAAAATATATCATAGAGAAAATCTTAAGAATCAAATCAAAGCTAAAAAGAAAAAAGTTAGGGATATTCAAAATAATGAGATAGATATGGATAGGTTTTTTATACGTGTAGCGAAGAATTCTTTAGAAGATGATATTAAACGTAAAAAACAAGAAAAAGATAAAGTGTTTTCTGAACTTAAAGAAAGCTGGGAAAAAGCTAAAACTCTTAATAAAATGAAGAAAGAAGCTGAAAAACTTCAGGCTTTTGGGAATTTAACTATGAAAAAAAAAACAAGGAAAATTCTACCATTTCAAAGGTCAAAAAGTAAAGAAAGTCCACAGAAAATACAGAAAAAACAGTCTAAGTCTTTGTTGCCGAGTATTAAAAAAACCCAGAAAATAAATCAGTCATTTGAAGTTACTCCTGTAAAAGAAAAAAAGAAGAAAGTGGAAAACCCGACACAGAGAAGTTTTGATTTAAAGCCGAAATCACAAGAAATAAGAGCAGAATCTGAAGGACAGAGATCGAAAGCATCACCGACTAAAGAAGATATTGAAAAAAGATTGGAATTTATAAGAATGGAAGAAGAGCGAATTAAAAGCAACAAAAGAGAAATTCTTGAGTACTTAGCATCAAGGTCTAAGCCTAAAGCTTGATAGATTTATATAAAAAGCATATAAATGTTTAACTATTTTCTCCCTAACATCGAAGAAGAGTCAGAAAATTCTCCCCAAGAACCAGAAACAATATACTACAGCTTTGACCAATCCTCACCTTTAAGTTCAAGTCCAGTTACCCAAGCTGATTCTCAAAGCACAAATAATTTTCCCCATCAAGATCTTCTAAACCTTATCCCTAACTCAAAATCAACCCTAATACCTTCTTTAAACCAAAACTCTATTAAAAATCCAGAATATCAAAATTTAAAAAGAAAAGCTAATACTTCACTATGGGAAGCTGTTGAAAGAAACGATATTGTTATGATAAAAAAACTTTTAAATGCAAATTCAAACGGGATTTTCGTTGCAGAACCTAATGCTCCAGGGTTAAATGAATGGACTGCTTTACATATGGCTTCAGCTTATGGATTAAAAGAAGCATGTGAAGTTTTATTATATAATAGTGAAGATACAAATATAAATGCAAGAACATCTATGAATAGGACACCTTTACATTTAGCAACAATACATAATCATTTAAATGTTGTAAAATTACTTGTTAATGAAGGAGCATATATTGATTTTACTGATAATGATAAGAATACTTGTTTACATTATGCTTCAACTCAAGGATATAAAGATATAGTTGAGTGGTTATTAAGAAAAAATTCAATGACTGATATAAAAAACATAAGAGGTAGAACACCTATTGATATTGCTTTAAACTATGAAACTTTTATGGTTTTTTATGAGTATTTTAAAAAATCAAATAAAGAATTAATTATTACAGGATATACTAGAACTATTATTCATCATACTCTCCTTCACAATTCTCGTGAAGACCAAATCAATGCTTTACTTCAAAAAAGCTGTACCCCGCCAAGTCTCAACGACATTAAAGTGTTTTCTGAACGTCCTAAACTACAAAATACTAAAAAAAATAAAAAAATAATAAACTTCAACAATTTCCTCCTCCCACCAAGCAAAGTTGGCCCAAACGATTTTCGTGGCCTTCTACAATTGGGAAAAGGTAGTTTTGGTGAAGTTTATCTTGTAGAAAAATATGACACAATAGAAAAATTTGCATTAAAAGTTCTAAGAAAAGAAAAAGTCCTCGGCAACAACCTAGTCCGTTATGCATTTACAGAAAGGAATATTTTAATGACAATATCTCATCCTTTTATCGTAAAATTAAACTATGCATTTCAAACACCTGAAAAATTAGTCATGGTTATGGACTTTTGCCCAAATGGGGATTTAGGTACTCAGTTAGCAAGGGAGAAAAGATTTTCAGAAGAAAAAGCGAAATTTTATTTAATAGAAATACTCTTAGCATTACAAGAACTACATAAACATAGGATTATTTTTAGAGACTTAAAACCTGATAATGTAGTTTTAGACAATGAAGGACATGCTAAACTTACGGATTTCGGACTTTCTAAAGAAGGAATTTCTGATGATAAACTCACACAATCATTTTGTGGATCTATTGCGTATTTAGCCCCTGAAATGATTAGAAGGACTGGACATTCTAGGTCTGTTGATTGGTATTTGTTTGGGGTATTGTTTTATGAAATGATTGTTGGAACACCACCTTATTATTCATCGAATAGGGAACAATTGTTTAATAATATTCAAAGAGGAAAACTTAAAATGCCATCTTCGATTAGTAATGAAGCTAAGAATTTAATAAAAGTACTTTTGCAAAGAGATCCTAGTAAGAGATTGGGAGCTTCGAAAAAAGATGCAGAGGATGTTAAGGCTGATCAGTTTTTTAAAGGAGTTAATTGGGAAGAATATTATAATAAAAAAGTCAAACCTCCGCAGTTTCATCAGATTAAGAGGGTTTTTAAAGATATTAAGTTGGAGAAAATGTTTGGGAAACTTCAAGATGATGTGCCTGCGCCAAGGCTTGATGGATGGTCTGTGTTGCAACCAAGTTAAATAATAATGTGATTTATTTGGAGTTAAATGGTATAATGAAAAGAAGCTATAGCCATACTTACCTCAGCTCTAAAGTAACTCCTCAAATGTCTCTACCCCAAACCAATATAGTACTTGAAGGAAATCTAGTCAAGAAAATCCAAGATCGTAATACAGGGCTTTGGGACGGGTTATCTTTAAGAGAACAACCTTTAGAACAAAAACGTAAAAGCGATATGAGATGGAAAGACTTTGAATACTCAAAAAGAACAATAGACCCATCTTTTAGTGAAGATACTTTCCGAAAAATATCCAACAACTTTTCTTATACCCCAGTGTCAAGCATCACAGATATGATAAATCGAGGATTTTCAAATGACAACCTGGGAAAAATGAATAAAAAAGTTGTTGTAGGGGGGAAAAATATACATCCAAATGCAATGTCTTTTGAAAACGTTAACGCAAGTCAAGGTCTTTGTAATGCTTATCGTGAACTGCATCCAGGCCATGTTGTAGGAATTGAAAAGCGCCAACGTAAACCTACAGTTTACAGCGAGGAAAGGCTTATAAGTCAAATTTCAACTCTTCCAGGTCATCACAGGGAAGTTCCAGAGGAAGTAAGACAAATAAAAATCAAGCCGGATTATAATTCTTCAATATACGAACTGCCTGGATTTTTGAAAACTCCAGAAAAGGAACCAGAGCAACCAAATCATATGATAAAATTCACAAGAAATACAGCAACTTCAATTGAACAGCAGAAATTGGTAGGTCCACAAAGAGAAAAAACTGGTCCAAAGACTGAAATTATCCCATCTTATGCTCATGAGTCTGCAGATTATTCAACAATAGGTAAAGAGACTGATGTAATTTATATATAGTTAAATCCTTATACTAGAGGTAAAATGAAGAATGATAGAGCTGAAGATAAATTGCTTAGAGGAACTGTAGATGAAAGAGACTTAATATTGTCAAAGAAAGGACGTCCAGCTTCATCACGTAATATGTTCGCAAGTACATTTACATTTGCGTAATAGAGTAAATTTTAGTTTTGGGTATGGATAAGATAATAATTATGAGGTTTTTGTAGTCATTTTTAGGCATAGGTAGTTAATGAAAATTTATATGTAGGTTTTGTATTAAATAGATTAAACTAAAGCTATTATGGATGAATTTTATTCTATGCTACTATCATTCAGATGGTATTTTTGAATTTTTGAGTTTGAAAATTTTGATAATTATATGGATTTATTTTAAAATTTAACCTTGAACATCTTGTATATCTCATAAAATTTTGAAAGGCTAGCTTAGTTGTAAGAAAATCATCTACTAAAAGAGGAATTAAAATTTGATTCTGAAGCTTGTTTTCAGGATTGTAATCACAATTATTTAACTAAAGTGTAAGCATCTATGTGAATGCTGAAAGTTTATTCCACAAAGGTTGACCAAATTCAGGTAATTTTTTTTGCATTGTTTTTGCCAAGGTTCTTGAGGCTACCTAGTCAGATATCAGTGAAGAAAACCCGCATATGATAGTCTGTTTATGTTTAAGAGTTTGCTTTCTGCTTCCTTATTGAAAAATACAACAAAAACTTTACTTTTTAGCTTAACTTTTATATATTGCTTATTAAAAAACTTAAGCACCTATAAGGTAGTCTTTAATAAGCTTGATTAAAGAAAAAGTTTCTAAATAAATTAATGATTTGGTGTACTAAAAGATAAAAGCTAATATCAAGTTTTTCTAAAA
>MPUH01001020.1:0-25960 GCA_001970955.1 Stentor coeruleus
CATTATAATAGCCTTCTCTGCATATGCATCCAGCATTAGAATCAGGATCTGTGTTATTTGCCTTGCATGTTATGCATAAATCAGCTTGATTACAGGTTTTACAATCTTCATGGCATGGAATACAACTATCTTGTTCTATAAGTGAAATTCCAAAGAAACCATCATTGCAGATACACCCAGCTGAAGGGCTTGGACTAGCATTTTGAGCGATGCATGTTAGACACTTGCTTTCTTGGTTACATGTAGCACATTCAGAATGACAATTTAAGCAATCATTAAAAGAAAAATAATACTTATCAGGGCATATACAAGTAGAAGTTGTAGCTATTGCCATGTCAGGGCATAAGCAAATCATTTGACTATCCTTAATTACACAGCTTTTATGATTACAAGGACAATTTAAGCATAAGGATTCATAGCATCCGTAAGAACACCCGATTGGACAAAGGGTGCCTTCTCCATTTTGATCTGATGCTAAATTTATAGAAATGCAATATTGATTCCCATCTTGTAATATGCTTGGATCGCATGATGAAGGGCATGTACTCAAAAGACAATTACCAGGTGTATAAACTGTATTGTAAAAATCATTAAGAGTAACTATATAATTAAAAATTCCGAAATACCAAATAAATCCTTCAAATGATTTAGCAGTGTTTTCGGTAGAGCCTATGTATGATTCAAAATTTTCTACTCCCTCATCAAATTCGCAATTGCAAGTATATGAAATCTGTTGAATTCCATTTGTATAGACATATCCATCTGAATTGTAAGTTTTTATTACTAGTTGCCATATTCCTAAATATATATTACCTGTTATAATGGAATTGGAAGGACCAAAAATATGTTTTGAATTAAAAGGCTTATTTTGGAATCTTGTTTGAATTGCACCATCTAATTGTCGAATTTTTATTTTAATAATATAATTATCATTGTTGGTAGAATATCGATAAAATATTAAATAATCGTCTAAACCACCAAAATCGCTAATCATAATCCAACAAACAATTGAAAACATGGGGGATATATAAAAATTTGTTGTAACTAAATCATTTGGGGGCATTTTTATACGATTTTCTATGCCTTGTGAGAAATAAGCTCCCCTATCTGTAGGCGTTGTATCATGATCTGTAGTAGATGAGCTTTCTCCATTCACAGCGTGATTTTTATTTCCTGAATAGTCGTAAAAAACTTGACCTGAGTTCCTATCAAACTTGTATTCAAGAATCTTTCCACAGAAACTTGTATGAATCATAAGACTCAAAGCCAAAATAGTCAATGCCATATTCGAAAATATACTAATTATTCAAAATATCTTATATACAAGAATAACATTTGATTACAAATATAATTTGTTGTATAATCCTTTAAATTTAAGCTAATAGACTATTTTTACTTTTAAAGTTAAAGCCAATCGATGAAACATCACTAATCTATTAAGAAAATAGAAAATTTCAGAAATCTTTAATCCTAACTTTCCCCAGATCTAGAAATTCTCTAATTTTTTCTCTTTAGTCTATTTACTTATGAGATTTTCTTCTTTCATCAACTATAGATTAATACATACTTCAGCATAAAAATTTTCGCATATTTATTGGCTATATTGTAGTATATAGTTCTTCCAATATGATGAAAAATCAAGGTAGTGCACTATCTTCCCCCTAGCAGTTTAATAAATATTTAGTTTGAATAAAATAAAGTTCATTAAAATGATTTATACTAATTATCTAAAATAATTCTGTTATTTTGGGTGATTACTTCTGAATGATTTAAAAAAATTAGCATAAAAGCCCAGTACAAACTAATTTAAAATTGTCCAATAAGTGATATAAAACTACTAACATAATAATCTTTTCAAAAATATTAGCAATTGCATAATTAAAATATTTCACTTAGAATAGCTGATACAAATATAGACATATTCTTGAAAGGCCTAAAATAAAAAAGGTATATTAAAGTAAAAGCTGAACAAAAAATCTGTAAACCACTTTGGAGATAAAGAATTTGGTTCAGATAAATTTGACAAATTATATAAATAGCTCTTCTTATGATGTATAAAAGATAATACTGTGAACTCCTAAGGCCTTTATCAATTTTAAACTTATTAAACAAACTACCCCATTTTTTCATAAAATCTTGTTCTTTATTGAGAATATTCTCACTGCTCATAAAGGAACATATAAATAATGCTGTAGGTGCGAGGGCAAAGATAATCTAAATAAAGTTCACTAAATTATCACTGTTGAAAATAAGTTTATATTAACTCCCGTCTATCAACTAAAATATATTTTATCCTTATTATATCAATCTCAAAATCCTAATATTTTCCAACAATCTCTAACTTTTTATAATAATTTCCAACATAATTTCTTTCAGATTTTAAGTCTATAAGGGAGTATTTTTTTATATTTCACAATCATAACTAAACCCAATAATATTCCTAATCCTTATTTAAAAACTAGATAATTTAACTATGAAATAGTGATCTGGATATTATAAGTCTCATAATTTCATTAGTCCCTTCCACAATTTTCAAAATCCTCAAATCTCTAAACACTCTCTCAATACCCGTGCTCTTTATAACCCCCATTCCACCATGCATCTGTAAAGCCATATCCACAATTTCAAAGCAATAATCTGTAGCAACAAGCTTAGCCATTGAACTTAACGGAATTTTATCAGTATTTTTAGTATCAACCATATGAGCTGCATGTCTTACAAGAACCCTTGAAGTAGTAAGTTTAGTAAAAGCTTCTGCCATTTTAAAGCGAAGGTATTGAAATTCGCTTAGTTTCGAGCCAAATTGAACTCTGTTTTCCATATAATCTCTAGCTTTTTCTAAAGCAAACCAAGCTCCACCAAGACCACAACTAGCAATATTAATTCTCCCCCCTTCAAGTCCTTGAAGTGCAATTTTCATACCAATTCCAGGTTTCCCAACTAAATTGCTTTTATGTATTTTCACATTATCAAAAGACACAAGGTTTGTTGGGTGTAAATTCCAACCAAGTTTTTCTTCGTTTTTACTAAAATGAACACCTGGAGTATTTCCTTCAACTATAATACAACTGATTTCTTTAGGTCCTGTTTTACACATTAATGCCATAACATCTGCTGCTGCACCTCCAGTTATGAACATTTTTGACCCGTTAATTGTATAATAATCTCCTTCTAATACTGCTACAGTTCTCATTGATGCAGCATCAGAACCACTTGAAGGTTCAGTAAGACAATAAGCACCGAATTTATCAAAGGCAAACATTCCTGGAAGGTATTTTTCTTTAAGATTTTCATCAGCAAAAGTGTCGATAATCCATGCGACCATGTTGTGGACTGATAAGTAAACAGAAAAACTTACACAACCTTTGGATAATGCTTCGTAAATAAGAGAACTTTCTAAACGTGACAATTCACTACCACCATATGTACCACTACAATACATACCCCCAAAACCAAGTTCAGCCGTAGACTTTATTAAATCTCGAGGAAAGATTGAATCCCTATCCCATTCATTAGCTTTTGGGGCTAGTTCTTTATTTGAAAACTTTAAAGCCATGTCTTGAATCTGCTGCTCATGGACGTTTAAATCCCAATTTCCGCTCATAAGATTGGATGTTTTCCTTACCAGATTTCTAATCATTTTATATTTAAAGGCTTTAGATATAGTTGTTTGTATATTAGGATTTTTTATGTTTAAGGGTTGATGAGATTTTGCTAATGGTTGATGTCCTGGATTTTTAAGATTTGGTTATGTTATATGGGTGAAGAATTCTTGTGGAACAAAATTGATTTGGTAATTTTTGATGGATTGATGAGAAAAAAGTGACTTTAAAGATTAGAGTTAGATGATGAGGGGGGAAAAAGCATAAATGAGGATGATGTTATGATTTTAGGGTTTTTAGGATTTTTTTGGATCTTTTAGGAAGAAGGATGGGAAATAGGATTTATGTGGCAAGGATAAATGGAAGTTTTTTTATGTGTCCTATTATTTTATTTAGTCATAAAACTTAATCATCATCAAAAAAAAACTTTGATCCTCCTACCATCATCCTAAAAAAAATCATATAATAACAATAATCTAAACCTTCCATTTACAGACCAATAACAAAATAATCAAATACCCCCAATTCACATTTTCTTTCTACCAAAACAAATTTCATCTCCCCAAACCAAAAAAAAATCCTCAAATATTAAAATCCCAAGCCTATATTTGAAAGCATATCCAAACAGCAAACTTATTTCTAAACCTACCAATTATCTCTCATAATCTTTAAAAACCTAAATAAATGTCATCTATTTTTGACGATATAGACAGACAAGTTAACCCAGGCAGTTCTTTTTGGTGTCCTTTAGAGTCTTATGTCCTTCAAGACATAACAGAAAACAAGCTTTTTAGTTCCAAGTTAAAAATTACAAAATCCAGAGACAATTGGAAAGAGCGAACAATACTTCTAACTACAACATCCTTATACTATTGCAAAAAAAACACAGAAAACCCTAAGAAAATGACTGTGATCAAATGGAAAAAAGTCGAAGCTTTTACTGAAGACAACGAAATCGAAGAGCGCTTTGGTTTTAAAATCGGCCAAGGGACAATCTTTGAAGAATTTTACACAGAAAGTGTTGAAATGTTAGAAAACTGGCTTGTAAACCTCAGCAAAGTCGCTATAATGATCGACTTTGAAGAAGATTACGCAATTATCAAAGAAGTTGGCAAAGGGAATTACGCAACTGTTTTCCTAGTACAAGACCTAGAAAACTATCAAAAATTCGCCGTCAAACAAATCAACAAAGAAGTTGTTAAAAAAAGTTCTAGAGGACCAAGTGCCGTAATAAGCGAAATTGAAATCATGCGTAAAATCTCACATCCTATGATGGTAAAACTCTACAGAATCTATGAAAATGACGATTTCGTAAGCTTAGTAATCGATTATGTTGAAGGTGGGGATCTCTTCCACCGTATCCAGAAAAAAGAAAAATTCCCTGAAGAAATTGCGGCGATATTTATCACAAACATGCTTGAAGGTCTTAAATATCTTCATTCATTAAACATTGTTCACAGAGATTTAAAACCTGAAAATTTGTTAATGGTTTCAATTGAAGATGATACTGAGTTTAAACTTTGTGATTTTGGTCTTGCGTGTATTGCTGGAGATGATCAAGTATTAAGATGTGGATCTCCAGGTTATGTAGCACCTGAGATATTGATGAAAAAAGCATATAATAACAAAGTTGATATTTTTAGTGCTGGGATTATATTATATATTATACTATCTGGTAGAGCTCCATTTTATGGGAAAACTTCTAATGAAATACTTATTAAAAATAAAGAATGTCATTTACAGTTTCATGATAAATATTGGAGACAAGTTTCTAAAGATGGTATTGATATGGTTCTTAGGCTTACGGATCCTGATCCTAATACTAGAGTATCTGCTGAATATGCACTTAGACATCCATGGCTTAAAAATGCAAATAAATCTATGTCTTTGTTGAGTCCTTTTACTAATAATCAGAATATTGAAGGATCTCCTGAATGTGGAGCGTCATTCGCTTTGATGAAAAGGATTAATGATAGAAGGGAAATGGGTGCTGAGGTCGTGTTTGGGAATGTAGAACCAGGGAGAAAACCTAAGGAGCATTTGAAAGAATCGAAAAATGCTAATGAGGTCATGAAAAAACTTAGAGATGATGATAATTTATAGAGTTTTTTTGATGATTTAGATAGAAATTTTAGTTTTATTGAAAAGAAAAATTATATCGATGAAAATATATATTTTTGTGTACTCAATCATTAAGTAATTTATTAATTTTATTAAGTGTTTAATTATTTATAATAAACTTTTTTATATGCTGATACTAAATACAAACTATCTCCTTAAACCAATTATGAAATATTTTTTCACTATTAAATTTAAAAATCATAAAAACTTAATCATCAACTATAAATCATTACTTCGTTATTTTAACACAAAATTATATAGATTATAAATATATCCCCTAAATAAAAATATTTCATTCGATATTTACATCATATTTTATTCAAATAGCCAAAAAACCATAACCTAAAATATCCTAAATCTAAATTTGAACTGAAACATTATGTGAAGACTTATAAGGACAAATCAAGCACGAAACATTTGTAGAGTTGCTTTCCATAAGAACTGAATCTTGATTCTGCATCTTTAATATCATGACCTTAGGTTTCATAAGCTTGAAAAACTCATCGAAATTTATATCAGAGTTAGTTGATAATAAAGTATCTACTATTTCATCCATGTATACAGGACAATTGTCTTTACATCTTATCAAACTTTCATGTCCGACCACTCCTTTTTTTGGATTTAAATATTCAAAGCACTTTAAAATCTGACTAACATCCTCTTTGTTTATGTTTGGAAGATCAACGTAGCTTTCTATATGTAAACGAGGCTCATCATTAGCACAATCACAACTACTATTTTGACCCATTTATAATGATAATTATAACATATGTTTATACATTTTTTTTTATTAGAATATTGAATACGGGATTTTTGATTAGAATGTTTATGTTTTTAGTTTTTTTTTTAAATTGAGGAAATTTTATTTAGAAAATTGTTTGGGATTTTATTAGAGAGATATTGAAATAGTGGTACTTGTTTTGATATGTTTTGGTTATAAACTATAGGGAGATATTTGGGTTGTTTAAATATTTGAGTAATTTGTGTTTGGTTAAATAAATGCTTGATAGAGAATTTTACCCTACTGATACTGGAGGTGAAAATAATTTTGACGCTTATGTTTCAAGTGGGGATGGAAAATATATTTATTTCATGTATGGATTATTTTATATTTTATTATTTAGAGCAGGCTATTTAGCTAGCAAACTACTAAGTTGCAATATAATAACTGGCATTTTTATAAAACTATGTATTCTAAAAAGATAGTTATAGTATTTTTTTAATAAACTCTTGATCAGCTCCTAAAACATTAACCGCTTGATCTCTTTTAACAAACCTCCCCTTTATCCTCAATCTATTATCCGCAACTCTTTTCCTACAATCATAATAAATTTTTTTCTGCCAGTTTCTCTTCTTCCTCTTTTCTAAATACTTAGCTATTTTCTCTTTCCTCTGATCAACAGTCAGCGTTCCAACAATTTGTCCTGAACAATTCTTCATAAAACTGTTTTTATTCAGAACTTTGGAACTTGTCTCAGAATTTTTTTTCTTTGATTGGTTATCGCAAAATTTTTTTTTATAATGATTTTCATCCTCATTAATAATATCAAAAATCTCATCTAAGTGTAACTCATGATCTTCTTTTTGACACGTGATATGATTAGGAAGTTCTTTTTCTTGAGACATGAATTCGATTTGCATATGAATATAATTGTCTTCATGAATGTCGATTGGATTAGATAATAAGTCAATAAAAGAATTTTTACGATTGGAAAAAAATAAATCATCAGATGGGTAGTCATTGTATGATGAAGACCCTGTTAACTCATCTTCGAAACCTGACATAAGCATTTTTTTTATTATATGTTGAATTAATTTTTATATGTAGTTTTTGGTTTAGGTTGTATTGAAGTTTAAGGATTGGATTTTGGATTTTGTGATTGGAGTTTGTTGAAAGATAGAGATTAATTAGCTAGTTAGGGAGATGAGAATTTATTAGAGAAGCTTTTTTTTTGATTTTTGATGAGTTTGTTGAGAGTTTTGAGTGAGAAAATTTATGGCTTTTGATGAATTTGTCTGATGATTGTGTGGGGGTTTTTGTGGATGATTTTGTTTTGGATTAGAGATAAGAGATGGATAGTGTAGGTTTTTTTGGTAATGGTATGATGTGTTTGTAGATTTTTTTTTATTGTGTTGACATGTAGTTTTTTTTTTTTAGTTTTGAATGCGCATGATTTTGAATATTTTTGGGAGTAGATGCTTTCTGGTACTTTGACGTTAAATAAGTTATTTTAATAAGAGTGACTGTAAATATAATTTTAATAAGATGTAAATTTTATTAGATATGATCTTCAAAAACACAAACTTAATATACTCTTCTACAATTTCCCCTTAAACCCATTTTTGTATATTTTTCTCATATTAAAACCATAAAAACTTATTATCAAATAAAAACATCCTCAGCCCATTCCATCAATCTTAAAACAAAAAATAATTCATTAACTATTTGAAATGAAATTTTCACTAGAAACATTAACAACATACAAAGGAATTTCAAGCTCTTCATCCAGTTTCCCATGGATCATGCCAAATACAAACCCATTTTCTATAATTAAACATTTTTCACTAGGCCAAGAAACAAGTGATCCTTTAGGATGTAAAGCAGCTAATAATTTAAACCTAAAAATTTCTTTACAAGTCTCAATACATTTCCCAGAGCAGAAATTCCCTTCAAGTTCAGTGATAAGATTTTCCCCTTTTACTTCAAAACTTGGAATCCATAGTTCTTGTGATACTGAAACCTTTTCTATTTTCCCTAATACTTCTTTGGTAAAAGAAAATATGTTTTTTATGTTTTTGTAATCTCCAGGAATAAAAAATACACTATAAATTGGGTCTTCTGTTGCTACAATATAAACAGTTTTTTCTTCACTTTTAAGTACTTCTATTTCTGAAAGGACTCTAGTATATTTCATTCCTTTGTGTATCACAGGGAAAAATTTCCCCCAAGACAACCCAAGCGCAGAACAAGAAATCGAAGTTTCTAACCGACCAGATAAGTCAGAAGGGAAAAGATCAATAGACTTAAGATCTTTAGTAACTAATTCAACAGATAAATCTTTACGAAAGCGGAAAGCTGGAGGAACACCTTTAATTTTCCCATACAACGGGCCAAAATATTCATGTTTTATTCCTCCAAATGGTTTAAAAGCGCATAATATTCCAACAACACTACAATAATTCCCTGGTACTGTAGGTGTTTCATTTTTCTGTCCAATTTGTACAACACATCCATATGAAATCTGAATACAATCATCGAATATTGACTCAACTTTCATATCCTCAGCATTTTCAGTTCTCCGAAGTCCAAGTAATTGAACTGGTGTTTCATTAATAGCATAAATCATTTGTTTCCATCTAAATCCTAGTTTATCAAACACATGTTTTATTGATTTTTCAGACTCGTATTTACCTTGCTCGTTGATTTTTGATATAATTCCTACACGTATTTCTACACAAGGATACTCTTTCCATATATACTTAACAATCTCTTCAGCAATTTTATCAAAAACTTCAATATTCACAGCAGAAATATGTGAAATCTGCAGCCGATTATGCATTGATTTCTGATTCTCCAAATTAAGGGTTATCAATCCTACTATAAACCTATCAATTTTCGCCCATAAAAAAGCAGGATATCTCATAGTCTGTGCATTTGCATAAGCATTTATCGGTTTTCCCATACTATCTTGTATCAAAATCGGCACATCAGCTGCATAATCTATAATCTCATGGTCAGCATTCCCTTTAATTTCTTCAAAAACTATATCTTTAGAATAAACATCTATAATAACCTTGCTTCTACTTTGACTCATAACTTTAGGTGTAGGATTTTCTTTTTCTTCATAAAACTTCATCCCTTCATTTACTAAAACAATTTCACTATCTTTGATTTTCTTTACAAGATAGCTTTGTATAGGAAGTTCGATTTTCCCATTATCAGTACGAAAATGGATAAAAAAAGGATCATTAGGTACAAAGTCTATAAAAATTCCCATTGGCGTATTTACTAAAAATTTTGTGTCGTTTTGCATTTTCAATAAGTAGTTCTCGTTTTCCCATATAAATTTTATATTTTCAGGTATTGATTCTGGGGATATATCATGAAGGTTTTTCCTCCATGTTTGTATACATTCAACAACATGTATTGAAAGCATTCGTAGATTAAGTAGACTTTCAACTGAGCTATGTTTAATAACATTTGAAGGATTTATTATAGTATTAGCAAAATCTTTTAACTCATTCAATGAATGTTCTCTAGCTTTTATTGCCCTTATAGCCATTTGTGAAGAGTTTTTATCAGCTTTTAATGATTCGATTTCTCTAACTATAATAGTTGATTGTTTTTTAGCTGGGATTTTATCTATGGCTTCTAAAAATAAAATCCTTTGTGGTTCTGGGATTTTCTTTTGGTCCCATATTGAAATAAGTGAATCTTTAAGTTTTTTGATTATTTGGTTTTTGATTACTGGGCGTCTTTTCATAGACTTTGAAGATATGCATTGGGCTAAGTTGCTTATTGATATATCTTTTTTTTTATGTGGTCTTATCCCCCCAATTATTATTTTTTTCTTACGAGCTGCTGAGGTTATATGCTGTAAATATTTGTCTTTGAAAGCATTGTATTCTGGGATTTGGCCTAGATGGAAACGATTATCCCATGATTGTTCCCGGATATGGAGTTCTTTTTTAGGAGATGGTCTGAATGGACGTGAACCTGGTATTCTTAGCATGTTATAGTCTAACATTATTTATAATGTAATTGCTTGAAAATATGTAAAAATGTTGGTTAAGAAATAACTTTTATTTTAGGGTTTTGGTTTTTGCGAGTGAGATTTTTTTGGTATAGGCTTTTTTTTTGGTAGATTTTACTGTTTTTAGGGGTTTTTTGAAATTAGGAAAAGGGTTTTGGGTTTTTGAATTTTAAGAATAATTTTGAAATGCGATATACTTATTTTGGTTAAGATTTGAGATGGAGTTTATTGAAGTGATGATTTTTTATTGTAGATCAATGCTGTGCCAAAAAAAGTAGAAATCAAATTAAAAAATTAGAGAAAATCAACTAGAAAATGATGTAAAAATTAAATAAATTCAAAAACTATCCACAGATTTACATATATATCATATAAAGAGAATACAAAAAAAAACCTTATCAATATTAATTAAATAGAAAATACAGAGATTCCAAATGAGGCAAAATTCATAATATACAAACCAGCTTATAATGAATTATTATTTTGCCTATATAATATAAAAACCGTATTAAATATATATATAAATCTCATATACTTTACAGCACGATTAATTTTCCCAAAGGAGTTAATTTATTAAATTTCTTTAAATAAAAAAATCTAACTGCTGTATTTTTTAGCTAAACTCTGTGATAGAATATGAAAAATAACCAAGCTAAATTGTTAAACAAGATATAAAGCCCAAATTGATGAAACTCCTAATGCACTTATTAAAAAATTAAATCTAAAAAAATCATTTGATATCTTTATAGATACCTCTATAGTTCCAGAAAATGAAAATAACCACCAGTTTTATAAATAAATCTTATATAAAATACATATATTATAATCATTTTCATATAAATAACCCTATAGTAAACCTACAATCACATATATAAATTCTTATAATTCTCATTCAGAAAGAAACAACAGAAAATATTAAAACTTTCTCTAGAAACCCCAGCTTTTTTTATAACCACACTATAACAACTAAAATCTTAAAAAAAAAACCAGTCATACTAAAAGTCTAATAAATTTATAATCATAAAATTTTATATTATAAATCATAATACAAAAATACACATTTTTTTTTTATCATAAACAGTTTTATTAATGATTTCCAGTAAAGTTAATTATTTTGATATTATTGTTTTGGTAACTTAGCCGTACCATGCTTTCCACAATATATTGTTGAGTAACCTTTAGATAATAGATGATCACAAGTGGTACAATGCTTAATTCTTCTTGGAGTTAAGTCAGAATTTGAAAGAAGACTTTTATTAGAAATATTCCTCCGCATTGGTCTTGAAGAAAGATCTCTAGGGGTCATTGAACGAGATTTACATTTACGATTAGATGATTTTGATCTTGTTTTCGACTGTGTCTTTATTTGAAGATTTCTTGTAATCCTCTCTTTATTCTCATAATCAAAAGTTCGTGATCGCTCTGAAGTTGGGGGTTTATTTGAAACAAAAGGTTTTTTATTCCCTCCAGTCAATTGTATTCTAAGTTGAGTATTTTCTCTTCTAAGCGCTTCAATTTCTGACATCAGGTTTTTTTCATTAAAATTCTGTGATACAACTTGAATACTTTGTTCATTATTGTTTCTAACCCCATCAGAAATGAATTTCCTCGCAGATTCTTCTCTTTTTATATGTGAAACTTCTTGTGAGAATATTTTTTTTTCGCTTTCGACCATCTGAGAATTCGAAATGCATTCAAAAGACTTGTCATTAAGTGTTTTATTCACACTTTCATCATTATAAAATGAACTAAAAGACTCTTTTAAAGTCCTTGGCTCTATTTTTTGCTCTAAAGGTTTGATTGGCGGGTCAAAATCAGGACTTCCTGGCATATCTTCTAAACTACTTGTCGCTTCATATGAAAAATCTTGTGATTCTATAGGAGGATCTTCATTTCTTGGGGATAAATTTATAGAACCAAGTTCATTAATCCCAACATTTATTGGTTTTTTAGTATCAGTCATGTATTTTTTATCATCTTCTTGGCCAAAACTTGCGACAAAGACTTCAGGGTCGCTAAATTTTGGATTTTCAACTGTATTTAACGCTTTATGTTTTAGTATAGCTTTTGTAGGAATGACATAATTTAATCTATTGTCAATTTCATCTCTTAGTTCGTTTTTCCTTTCTTTAGATAAAGGGGATCTGTCACGTTTTGGCTTTAGAATTGGGGCTTCTTGGACTATTTCAGTGTTTATATCTTTAAGTGCTCCTTTCAGTCGTTTTATTTCATCACGAAGTTTAGCATTTTCTTGTTGAAGCCTTCCTACACGTTGTGCCATGTTTTATTAGTTCAAATTCGTTTAAGAAATTTTGTTTTTATCTTTAAAAGCAACCCCAAGTTTTTCTTAATCAACTCATCATCACAATTTTTCCTAAAACAATCTTCATTTCTATTCAAAATCCTACCAAAACTCAAATTTTCCATAATTAAAACCTATAACCCAATCCATACTAATTACATTTATGCAAGTGGTTTTTGTTTAACATTAACATCATCTTTGCTCAAAAACGGACCAGGACAAAATGTAACACTAATAATCTCAAACCTACTCACATCAAAAGTTTTCCATTCTCCTCCAATATTTATAAACCATTGTTGTTTCACAGGTTCATATACCCAATCTCTTCTATAAAGTTCATCTGCTACATAACTCTGCACAATTTCTCCAGGGATATTATAAAAAACATAAAATAAAGTTTCAATATGATAACTTTTTATCATTTTAAATCTCAATATTGGTTTAGCAATATAATAAGAAATTGGCAAGTTATACTCAGGTAACTCAGGATCTTCAATATCATTATCAGTAAGAGCATGGTTTATAAATGAAGAAAAACATTCTTGGTTTTTTTTCCCTATTTCCATACTACTTAAATCTTTTCCTTTAGCTAAAAGGTCTTTATCTTTATCTAAGGTTTTCTGTAGATTTAATATCCCTCTAACACCGAAATCTTTTGATTCTTGTTCATCTTTTTCACTTTTTAAAGGAACTGATGATAGAAAACTTGGGATAAAACTCACTGCATTTGGGTTTGGGGCTTTTGTTTTTAAAGGTTTAGAAAATCCAGGTGGTGGGGTGAAGTCTTCGTTTGTAAAACCTGGGGGTTTTGAGTTGAGTAAGGATGGAAATTCTTCTTGAATTTGATATTCGACACCGCTTTGGTAGTTTTGATTGTAGTCAATGTTGATTTTTGGAGCATAGATTTGTGAATATCCGTCATAGTAAGGTGGAAAAGATACTTGGTTCTTGCTGTCTGGGTCGAAGCTTGGAACTTTTCTCAAGTTTTCTGCGTTTCGTATGGTTTCGAAATATCCTGTTGATCTGTTTGGGTTGTACATTTTCTTATATTTTCATATGAATGATTTTTATTATCATGGCAGGTTACTTTTTTTATGAGATTTGAGGANTATGAGATTTGAGGATTTATGAAGAAAGATTTGAGTGATGGGAGGATATGCTTGGGTGTTAGGGTGTTAGTTGTGATATTATGATGAAATTATAATTTTTTATGGAGGGTTTTATGTGATGTAGTTTTTGATTAGAAAAATTAAGGGTTTTATATGATAAGTTATAGAAAAAAATCTTAAAATATACTTATCACTTCATAGTCTTAAAACATCAAAACCCAACCTAAAACCTCATAACCCAACTTTCCTTAAACTAATTTTAGTCTTTTAATCCGCCCATTCCTCCAAAAACTAACTACAAAACCTCTTTTTTTAAGTATAAAGATAAAATGAAGTCAAGAAAGTCAATCCAAGCAGCCCAATACAGCGATTTTCTCAAATCAAACCCGAGTTTAGACGAAGTGTTAAAAAACGACCAAACCATAGACGAAGTCTGTTGTTGTAACCCAGAGTTTTCATCTTAGTAATAAAAATTCAGCATCACAAGCGAAAGAGTGCGGGAACTAATCCGTTACATAACAGAAGAGCCTCTTGACCCATCAAACACCACACAAGCTTGTAAATTCCCTCTAGTTGCCAGTGAGTTTTTTACAAGCGATTTGCCTTGTCTATTCAAAATTTTATTCCAAGAACCAATTCTCATGCGATATTTATTTTCCTTTATTACCCGCGAACCTCCTATTAACCTACTCCTCGCAGGGTATTTCCAAAAAGCCTTTGAAAGCTGCTTAAATTACAATACCGAAGAATTTCTTATGATAATATTTCAAGAATCCTTTCATATTTCTATGCTCAAACATTTGAAATCAAGTTCAATTGCCGATATTATTTACACAATACTATCAAATAAAGGGTATTTTGATGAACGTCGAATACTTTTGACTGAAACCGTTATGTTGATAGGAAGTACTGATTTAATGTCTTCTTATAATGCAAATTTTATCCTTTGTCGATTGAATAAAGATGATGATATTTATGAAGAGTTATTATCAAAAGAGGTTTTTGAGAAACTTTTAGACTTTGTTAAAAGAAAAGAACCTTATGTTGTTAGGAACGCTGGAGGGGTAGTAAAAAATATTTTAAATTTCTCAGGGGAAACTGTATCTGACCATTTTGTCAAAAAAATCTCAGGTTTTATTGATATTTTGTGTTTAGATACTGATGAGAAATGTATCACACAATTTGGAGCTGAGATCAAGTGTTTTGGAGAATATCGTTTAGTTGTCCTTGAAATTTTAGTCCTGATATGCAATTTTCCACCTTTAGTCAGTGAAGTTTCTAAGGAAATCAGCAGGGTTATTGTGTTGCTTGATAAATACAAATGGAGTTCTTATTTTCATCATGCTTTTACAGGGTTTATTGAAGCTTTGGTTAATAATTCATCTAATGAGTATGTTAAAGCTTTACTTGATGCTGATTTTCCACAGATTTTAATTGAAAATGCTTGCTCTAGTGTTGTTCAATATAAGAAATTTTCGACTACTAACGGGTATACTGGGCATATATACAAAATGATTAACTTGTTTGTGAATAGTAAAATCGAGGCAATTACAACTTCGATGAATTTGATGGATGTTTGGATGAGTTTTCAAAAGAAATTAGATGATTATAATGAGATAGAAAGTAAGAATATTGGGGGAAAAGCGAATATAAACTTTTTTGAAAATTTAAGCAGTGAAGATAGTGGGGAAAAAGCTGAAGAAAATGATTTGATACCTGAGTAAATTATATTTAGCTATCCTTATACGAAACCTATTACTGGAAAAGAGTTAGAAGAACTTACAGATTTGTTTGATATGGAAGATAAGAAACCACAGAAAAATCCGTTTATGTCGACTAAGTGCATTACAAATGCTACACTGGAAGAACTTGCGGCTAATGAGTATTTGGACAATGTGTATTGGAAATTTAATGTTGATACTTGTCATTTAGATGAACTTGATTAGTTTGGTTAGTAAAAGGTATTTCCTATAATTTTTTGTTTTGGGTTTTTATGGCTAATTTTGGTACATACCTTTATTCTATCATTATTCAAATTTAAACTGATTTTAAAAAATCACATAATCCTGACAATTTCTATAAATAAAAATTCCTTCACAAAACCTTATCATCCCAATAACCTTAAATAACCACAAAGTCCTCATCCTAAAAGCCCATTTGCAAGCAACTTAATTTTTAGTATTAATTTCCAAAAAAAAAAAAATCCATAAATTCTTCATCAATCCTATTATCCTTTCACCTAAGCTTAACTTAAAAAAAACTTCTACCTTAAAAAAAAAACCCTACTCTAACATAAATTCAAAAAAAAAATCATGAATAAAAAACGCCCACCGTGGGGCTCGAACCCACGACCACTAGGTTAAGAGCCTAGCGCTCTACCGACTGAGCTAGACGGGCTTGAAGCTCTTATACAATCTGCCATTAAATATAATATTCTATAACCCAAGATATACTAATAAAATTTCATATATTAAATTATAATAATTAACTAAAACTTTAGAAACTTTGCTAAAAAAGCTTAGAATTTCAATTTAGTTTGTTTTAAATATAATTTAGAATAAGTTTTCTCTTTAATATTTTTCAAGCTTGATTCCAAGTGATAAATAATCAATATCAAGTAAAAAAATGTATATAAAGAAAGATAGTGATTTTAATTTTTTAGTAAAGGAAGTACTTTAATTGTATTGAAAATTACTTTAAAGCTGGATTTTTTTGGAAATTTTATATATGAAACTATTTAGACAAAATTTGATTTTTTTTCCCTTTGAGATTTATTATTTAATAAAGAAGGATACTAAAAAATAAACTATATAAAAACAGTATATATAATAATAATTACTACATCCAAAACCTCAACTATAAAATTTGTCTCTTAAGGCAAACTGTAAAATTGTAGATATTTTTTCATTCTTATTACTTTTCAATATCAAAAAATTATTTTTATCAAGAATCTCATCTAAAAACTATACCTAAAGGCAATTCCGAAGTGAACTTCTAATCCTCCTTGCCATTTTTTCTTTAAAATACCTCACTTTTTTTTTAAACTCTGCGCATATTACCTTATTATCCCTAAAAAACTAAACAATCACTAGAAAATTCACAACTTCCAGTTTGCCTTAACATCCTACATCAGAAAAGTCCTTTTTTTCCCCATGAAAGCTCATAATCCATAACTTAAATCCTCAAAAAGTACAACAAACATTTTGGATTTTAATAAAAACTACTTTCCTTAAATCTTATAAAAATTAAAGATGTAAAGGACATTTACTCATTCAAAAGTGAGAATGCATGACTAGTCTTTGAGTCAAGTTTAAAAACATTGTGTGTAAAATGGTTGATAAAACAAACCATGGTATTTCAAAGTGATAATAAATATGAAACCCCTTCCTGCACTTTCTCGACTAACTCTAAAGGTTTTAAATGATTCTGCACAAGTACAAGCAATAACTGTATCATCATTTAGAAATACTGATAGTTTATCTTATGACCACTCATCACAGTCAGAAATATTTTCAAATTTGGATTTTAGCTTAGCTGGAAGCCATTTGTGGGCACTTATATATGAAATACCAGGAAATGAAAGCTCTTTACTACTTTTTCGCAAACTTGAAGAGGCTGTGAAAACTGATAATGGCGGATATCAGATTGGTATATTTCATGAACCTGCCTCGAATTATTGTAATTTTTACCTTCTAGCTCATCAAAAAGACTACAATACCTTTGGAAATCATTTCAAAGGGGCTAAACTTGCTATTTTCTTGTATTCTTTTCAAGATTTGTTTGGATCGAATTGTGATAATTATATAAAATATTTAACTGCAATTTCCTGCTCAAAATCAGCCTTGACCAGTATCCTAAGAGAATCGAAAATAGAAAAAAGTTGTATAAGTGATGATATTAAGGCTCTAGATAATATAATTGTCAAGTACTCGAAAAAAAATAATAAGTTGCAAAAAAAAATTGTAACGGCTAAAAAAATTATAAGAAAGCTTCACTCTCGCTTGAGTGAAGAAACTGAAGAAAATAATGAGAAACACAAGATTAAGTGTAGGAATAATAAGAAAGATTTGGTTTCTGGGTATACTTTGATATAATTCATCTTAAAATTTGTATTTAAAAGTGTTAATAAAATTATGTAAACTATAGGGTAAATCTTCTTTTAAAATTAATGTTTGAGATTAAAGTTTAATGTAATTTGTTAGTAAATATTATGAAAAAATAAAAAAAAATAGATATTGGGGATTTTATTGTTGTGATGTATAATTTTAAGAAATCAGATGTTTTTATATAGAATAAACTATCAAAATTTTTAGGATATATAATATAAGCTTTTGATATTATAGTTAAATAATCTTTTTTCGAATATGATTTGAAAATCTTAACTGAATAGATTTTAAAGAAAATATAGTAAAGTAAAGTTTTTATCTTAAAGAAAAAATACTTTATTTCGATATTAATGTATGATTTATATTTTTATAATAAGATTAAAATAAGATAGACAAATTTATGGTATATTTAGGATGGTATTAGAGATAAAACATTATGAAGATGTGAATGGGTTATGAAAATTATAAAGATGCTGATATCTAGAAGTAAAAATGATGAAGGGATTATAATATTTGAAGATTTTAGGAATGTTTCGGATAAAGTACTTAATTTAAAAGCCTGGTTTTTATTGAGATATACAGATTTTAAATCTGTATAAAAGAATGAGAATTTGGACATAGATATAAATGCTAATGAAAGAAACCTTGAGGATTTTTTGATTTTTAGATTTGAATTGCAATTTTTTTTTTCTCTGATAATTCGAAGACAAATTGTAAGAAAAAACTCACACCATTTAAAAAAATGGGTAAAGGCACGATGATAAGATTTAGAAAAATGAATACCCTGGGTTGATAAATGGAGAAAAAGTTAAAAACTTTTGATTCCTGAAAATATTGGGAATTGAATTCGAATAATAATCCAATTTAGTTAAAAGAAAACTATGGATAAAAGAAGAAACATTATTTTATCATCATGATAAAGAAAATTATCCCACAAAGTGAGGTATAGAAAGTGCTACAAAATATAAAAAAAACTCACGACAAAAATATAATTATTCAAACAAATTAAACAATTTTTGATTTTCATTAAAAATTTTAGTTTACAATCTTTGCCATTTACTACCTAATCACATCAACTACTCTTATTATCAAATCAGCCTTTAAAAACCCCATAAATCTTCTTATAAATAAAACATCAAATTATAATCCCTATAAAAATCCTAATACCAAATTATTTCCACTATCTCTAAATCACATAAAAAATCTACTTTCATTCTCGAACTTCTTATATAAAAACCAAATTTCTCTATAAAAACCCCAACATCTCTAAATAATCTTGATAAAATTTCCTAATCCTCATATAATAAAACCTATTACTACATTCATAAATCAAAAAAAAATCCTTGTAAGATAAAATATAGAGAATATAATATTAAAATGGCTGCACAAAAGAACAAACAAGGTCTTATTGTTAATGTGGAATATGCCAAAGAAGAAGTAAGAAGGCCTATTATTACACAAGTAATAGTTGAGAAAATTGAAAACTTACCTGGTTCAACAACAGGAGCTGGAAGTGGAGATTTTCATCAGTATAGAAATCTTAAACGAAGAGAAGAAGCTAGGCTTGAAATGATGGAAATTGAATATAGAGAAAGGAAAATTCGTGAAGAATTCGAAAGACTAAGAGAATTCAACAAGCAAAAATGCACAGAAAAAACTGCGAAAAAAGCACTCAAACGTAAGAAAAAAAAGGAATACAAAAAGATGAAGAAACTGCAAATCACAGATGAAAAATCGGAAAAAACTATTGATGAATGCGTAAAAAAACAAAAAATTGAAGAAAATTCCGTTTAACAAATAATTAACAACAGTTAAGAGAATTATGTTTTTTTTTTTTTCATTTTTTAAAATTGAAGAAAATTCCGTTTAACAAATAATTAACAACAGTTAAGAGAATTATGTTTTTTTTTTTCATTTTTTCTTTCTTGTATGTGCCTGTCATAATTCTATAAAACACTTAAATTTCATCAATTTTCTTATGCTTTTTATAAGAAATATTCTTTTGATTTATATTTTCTACTTATGTTGTAATTCCTTTTATTTTCAAAACTAATTGATAATTATTGTATATTCTATAAATCATATAAAACATTATTTGTGTTTTACGAATTACTTATCTTAGAGATTTTAATAATATTCATAATAAGCTTAATAAATAATATATTATATTACTCTCCAAAGCTATAAAAAAAGTTTTTTTAGTCAACTTTTCTAATGGTTCTAATAATATTTTTATAAAATGTATTATCTACTGAAAAAAGCTCAAGATCATCTATAATAGAAAGTAAATTAAGTATATCTTCTAGTTTCATATTCTTAAACTCATTCACTATTTATAAAAGTAGAAGTATTATGAATTTAATGATATTTAAAAGGCTTAATTTAATAATATAATATACAATTTTCCTATAGTTTTGTAATGAAAAGTTAATATTTAGAATAATTTCAAATAGTTCATATTACACTAAATTATATCATTTTTATCATTACACATACTAAGTTTAAAAAATATAATTTATACACTTTATAATTCATAAACGTAATAATTATAAACTTCTTTAATAATAAAAGCTCCCACTCAACGGTAGAAAAGGTTCAAATCCACTAGTCTCTGAACTTTCATTTTGGTCTACTGAGTATTTAAGTANCACACTTTACAATTTATAAACGTAATAATTATAAACTTCTTTAATAATAAAAGCTCCCACTCAATGGTAGAAAAGGTTCAAATCCACTAGTCTCTGAACTTTCATTTTGGTCTACTGAGTATTTAAGTATTTTTGGTTTGAATGTACATTCATTCATCTCATTTTCTTCTTTAATCCTCTTTTCCTGTTCACATTTTTCCTTCACCCATCGTTGTTTTTTCAAATTCCTTTCATACAAACTCTCAACTGACTTAGGTCTCATAATACTACTCTGATTAATCCTTGGCTGAAAATCAGGCTCTCTAGGTGGGGATTTCTGTTTACAAGTTTTCAAAACAACACTTCTCTCATCTGGCCTCAAAACTTTCATCAATATTTCCATACTTTCTTGAAACTCTGCGAAATTCAATTTTTCATTAAGTTCTCCCATTTCCTGCAGCAATGGGGATAATATTTTAAAAGTCCTAGGAGAAATAACAGATCTTTTTATCCCATCAGGGGTAATCCTTTCATATTCATCAGGTCGGAGTTCTTCGAAAATTTGTCTATACCTAAGTTCTTTAATTCTATTTAAAATCCTTTCACTTTGTTGTGAACTAAGTTTACTAGTCTGATGTGTCATTAAAGGTTTTTTATTCTCTTGGCTTTTTGATCTTTTTGAATACAAATACTCGCCTATGTTCTTTGGGTTAACTTCTCTCTATATAGAATTTACTCCTTTTGGCGGCCTTCCTGTAACAGGTTTAAATAATTCTTGGCCTGTTTTCGGGTCTTTATCTGTGTTTTTTGATGAAAGGTACTCTTCAATAGCTTTTCTTGACTGAGAAATTTTCTCCCTTTTTTCATTTAGCCTCGTTGAACGAGGCTGTGTTTTTTTCGAATCTTTTGTATCAGGGGCAAAAGGACATTGTTGTTTTATCCTATATATTTTATACAATTTTTCATTTAAAACTCTTTGTTTGTTTTCAGTCACTTTAGCATTTTCGTATAGTCTTACAAACCTATCTGGGGAGTTTTCATCTGAAACTTTTACAATTTTTTCACTGTTTTTACAGAGCAGCGGGGAAAATGTGCAAACACTTAACTCTTCAGCTAGTTTTTGGCCTCTTTTTCTTTCAATGTTTTCTTGTCGTTCCCTACCTTTTTTCAGTAGGAGTTCTTGTACTCGTGATCTATCAGTACTTTTTGCATTTATTTTAGGCCTGAATGTTGTATCTTTCATTTCAAGTTCGCTTCTTTGTTGTATATAATCATTTTTCTTTTTGTTTGCATTTTCTATAAACCTTAGACCTTTAAGGTACATTTTTTCACCATAATTGTTTAGTATAGGGCTTTTTGATGTTAAATGATCATTTGTTTCACGAGTTTCTTCTATTTTGATGGATTTTTCTTCAAATGATGGAGGAGTTGGTTTATTTGAATTAGGGGTGTTTTGACTAGGGACTCCTATTGAACTTCTTAATGATTCAAGATTGCTTCTTTTTGCCCGCGACTCATAGCTTTTGTTAACTGAAAGTAAAGTTGATATATCATCTTCAGCTGCTTGATATACTAGATTTTGTTCAATTTGTTCTATAAGTGCTTCTTTAACTTCAGAACCTAGTCTATGTTTAACACAAAAGTTCTCGGCTAGAGTATGTGGATCATCATCTTCTTTTACTAAAATCTCATCTTTTCTTCCATCCCCAATATCAATTGTCATTATAAGAATTTCATTACCGATTTCTTCCATAGAGGTGTATCTTAGAGAATCTTGACTATATTCTTCATATCGTTCATAAGGATTCCTTTTTTCCATTGATTATTAAATTGTATTTAAAAATGAGGGAGATTTATGAAGATAAGGAAATTTTATGGAAAGATTTAGATTTGGGAAGTGGATAGGATTTTTTGTGGTGTTAGGGAATTCTTGTCGATTGGGTTGGGTGTTTTTGTTTTGGGTAAATGAGTTATTAAAGGTTTGGATTTATAAGATTAGAAAATGGAAATTGTGAGTAAAGTAAGTGGAGTAAAGGTTTATTTATAGGTTAAGGTTGAGGATTTAAAATTTTTGAAAAAATGATTATAAGGTTTTATATGTTGTTTATTTGAGATAGTTAATATCATTATAATAAACATAAATTCATGGTTATATAAAATACATTAAATATACACAAAAAACCCTATAAATTTTTTATCGCTAACCTCTAAATCTTAAAACCCATAAAATCCATTATCAATAAAATATACTCTTAACCCCCTCCATTAAAAATTCTAATCTTAACAATCTTAATATATCTTCTCATAACCAAAAATCCAATTTTTTTATCTTAAAACAAAGCCAATCATTTATAAAAAAATACATTCCTCTCATATACTCTACATATAAAAATCTATATGTCCATTCATAATCTTCAAACTGACCTAAAGGCGCCAATATTAAATAATAAAAATATTGCCCCTCTTGTTTAAATCGATCAAATCCAATCATAGTAAGCTTATAAAGATGGCAAATCGCGAAAGATCTCGGAGTAATTCTCCTCAGAACTGTGTAAAACTTCATGTTAAAAACCTTCCTTTAGCATGTACTCAAGAATATCTAGCTCAAGCTTTCCGTCAGTTTGGAAAAGTGATGGATATCAAAATCATAAGAAAAGGAAGCAATGGGCAGCCTCTTCGAGACTGCGTATATGGCTTTGTAGGTCTAGAAAACTGGGAAACTGCAAACAAAGCGATGCAGACACTAAATGCTAATGGGTGGATTATAAATTTTAGCAGAGAAACTTTGCAAAAAAAACCTATCCCCCCGTCTAGAGACCAGGCAAAACATCTTCAGCCAAGTGAAAAGTCTTTTCATTACAATTCTCACAATACGAATTTAATGCTATCTAATGTAGCTAGAATTCATCCAACTCACCCTATAGACCATATTATGCTACTTAATTTTCTAAATAAACAACACCCTTCAGCTTCAAACATTTCTGGTGTGCCTGAGCATATGAAAAAATGTTACATGGTTCGTGAAGTGTGGGTTGGGAATATCGCCCCGACTACAGATAAAAGAACTATCTATGATGGTTTCAAGAACTTTGGAGAAGTAGAAGCTATAGAGACGTTTTCTTTAAAAGGATTCGCGTTTATCAAGTACCGCAAGGTTGTGGAGGCAACAAGAGCTTATGAGCTTGGAGATGAGACTTTAATCGATGGAAGAATTGTCAAAGTAGCTTTTGCTGACCCATCACGGAGATTTGACATTGTAGGTGATTCTTCGATTTCTGAAGACCCTAATTTCAAACCTATAGACGATGAAAACATTAAAAATATATTTCTTGGTCATCCTTCAAAACCTCCTTCAATAATACCTTCAACACCACCTTCATTACCGCCTTCGGTGAAGGTTTCTGTTGTCAATAATCCTATAAGTAAATCTGAGCCTAATCACAGTCTACCAACGGCTAAAGCTGAGCCAAGTACTAGTCTTGGCACTGTAGTGTGGTCTGGATTCATGACTCGAAGCAAAAACTACAGAGTTGGAATTGATGCAACTCTAGTCCAAGGCAACGATGATTGTTTTCCTTCCACATTATATCATGTTAATATCTCTCATAGAGTTCAATTATCAGAAATTACTAAGTTTTATATTTTGGCTCTTGTTATTTTAGAGTCTTCTAATGAAACCCAACAAGAAATTTTTGACGGGTATTTGAAATATTTCTCTGAAAAACAGAGGGCAGGATATATTACTATGAAAACATCAACACTTTATATATGTCCTCCAATAGATGAAGCTAAGAGATTATACCCAGAAATCAAAGATAGCCAGCTGCTTGGGGTTTTTGTAGATACTCAGAGAAAGCCAGAGAAACAAAAAGATCCCCATTTAGAAGAGATTATGAATCTTTTGAAAAACCCAGAGGCTATTAAGCATTTCAATACCCTCAAGCAATACTTAAAATAGATAGAATAATTCATGTAAACTTTTTTTGAGATAGGATTTTGGGGTTTCTATGCACTTTGGGGCTGAAAGTGAGTTTTTATTAATTGATAGGTTTGGATCGTATTAAATATTGAAATATGAGGATTTTTAATAGATTGGGTTAGAGAGAAAATAATGTATGAGTAGGATGGGTGATTTTAGGTGTGAAAGTAAGTTTTTATTAAGTTATGAATATAAATATGATTTAGTTAATAAAATATGATTAGGTTGAAGATTTCGAAGAGNGATGGGTGATTTTAGGTGTGAAAGTAAGTTTTTATTAAGTTATGAATATAAATATGATTTAGTTGATAAAATATGATTAGGTTGAAGATTTCGTAGAATTTTTGTTTTGATAAGTTTTGATGATTTTAGATTTCATTGTATTTGGAATGCTTCAGGATATAAGAATGCATATTTTATATATATAAAAATACTTATTTAATTTTTAATCTTAGAATATCATGTTTTTTAAACAAAACTAATAATTAAAACTATAAAACTTAGATATTGAAAGGTTTATTATTAAATAAAGGTGTTTATTTTAGTTATATATTTAATACTAAACTTTAATTTTAATCCTGATATTTATATGCTATTTTATTAAGACTTATAAATGCTATTATATGCACATTCAATGATTAATATTAAATTCTGTACTTACTCAATCTAATTTAAGAGTGAATTCTTGTTTTTGGGTTGCTTTGAGCATTATTTAAAAATGATATCGCTCGAATCTTTTCTATTTTCTTCCAGACTTTAATAAATGTTTTAAAAGCTTCTAATAAACTAATAATAAATTGTCCCAAAAGCGATAGAATTACAAATCCTATTATAGCACTTTCTATAATATAAATAGATTCATAGGGCCAATCAAACAATAAAAAAAATGATACAAAAAATACAGCAAATACACAAATTTCCCCAAATAAAGTAGATATAAATATCGAAAGATCCTTGAAAGGCTTATAATAAAAAAGAAAAGTTAAGTTAAAAACTGAACATAGAATCTGTAAAACGCCTTGCAAATAAAGGTTTTGGTTAAGATAAATCTGACAAATCATATAAATAAATCTTCGGAGAAAATAAATAAGATAATACTGTGAGCTCCAAAAGCCTTTGTTGATTTTAAATTCATTATAAAAACTACCCCATTTCTTCATAAAATCTTGGCAGTTACTGCTAATTTCACTTTGGCTTATAAAAGAACAGATCAGAAATATTGGGCCAGTAATAATAAAAATAATCTAAATAATTCTTACAATGCTAATCGATGCTGAAAATAGATTAAAATAACCCTCTGCAGGAATTAGGACACTCTATATATATTTTACTGAACGAATTTGAACGATAGCACATATAC
>MPUH01001021.1:0-25955 GCA_001970955.1 Stentor coeruleus
CTGTTTTTGCTGTTTTTGATATTAGACTATTGTGCTGGAGGGGATTTATCAACGCATTTGATGAAAGATAAAAAGTTCCCTGAAAACAGGGCGAAGATATATGTATGTGAAATAGTTTTAGCATTAGAAGAACTTCATAGAAATGATATTATTTATAGAGATTTGAAACCTGATAATATTGTATTGGATAAAGATGGTCATGCTTTATTAACTGATTTTGGTTTATCAAAAGAAGGTATATTAGATAACTATGCAGCAAGAAGTTTTTGTGGATCATTAGCATATTTAGCTCCTGAGATGATTGAGAGAAATGGTCATGGGAAAGCTGTGGATTGGTATTTGTTAGGAGTAGTGTTTTATGAAATGGTTGTTGGGATTCCTCCTTATTTTTCGATGAATAAGGATGAGTTGATTAATAATATAAAATGTGCTAAGCTGAAAATACCTGGGTATTTGTCTATTGAAGCACGAGAATTGATTAAAGATGTAAATATCATGTAGTTAACACAAAGAGATCCTAATAAAAGACTTGGAGCTATGAGAGATGCTGAAGAAGTAAAACAGCATGTGTTTTTTAAAGGAGTGGATTGGGATTCGGTACTTAGAAGAGAACTTAAACCCCCGATTCCTAAGATACTTGAAGTTCCTAATACGAGGATTCCTTCGGAAAAGCTATATGGAGATGTTTCGAATGTTGATGAAAGAATCAATAATTGGACGTTTATAGCTGAATAGAATTTATTATATTTATATGAACTAATCACTAGATTTAGATGATTGGTAATGGATTAGATAAAAATTAGGTTTTTTTATTGAGAGTTTTGTGTTGTATGTTAGGATTTTTATTGAGATTATAAGGATGGATTTATTTTTGAAGATGCTTAGTCTAATTGGTTATAAAAATACTTTTTTTATATGTTTTTTTTAATAACTATAGTATTTTGTAATTTAATACTAATGTAGGAATCTTACATTAATTTGTATATTTTTTCTAGTCTGATTCTAATCAGCATTTAAAAATATTTTATATTAGGACATTTAATTTTATAAATAGAATCCTATATTTTCTTGGTCTAAATATCTAAGTTTTAATATATGTCACATTCTAATATATAAGCAAAAAAAAATTTAGTTTAAATCTATCCTTCTAGCATGACTTTTACGACACTTTAAGCACACTGCTTCTAAACACTCATCACAAATTATACTACCACATTCTAAAATCCACTTAATCTGTCTTTTTAAACAAGTTTTGCATCTTAGCTTCTGTGGAATACTATTTTTATCTTCTTTATCTTCTTGTAAAATCCCAGTTTTAGATTCACTTTTCACATCAGTTTCTTCAATTGCTTGGTTTGATTCCTTTTTTTCAACTTTTTCAACTTTTTCAATCCTTTCAATTTTTACATTTTCTTCAGTAACTTGCTGATCTTTTACAATATTTTTATGCTCTTCCTTTGACACAGAATTCTGATTATCCCTATGCAAAAAAGCACAATGATTTTGATAACAAGGGAAATTTTTGCATTCGAAATTCTGATACTTTTCAATATGATAATAAATTTCGTTTTTAGTATGTGCCAAAGAGCAATTATCTTTATTAGGGCACATTTCAGGATTTTCAAACTTCCCATTAATATATGTAAAGTTACAAGGAATGCATTTGTAAGTGTAAATTGAAGGATCTCTTCTTCGTTCTTTATTTATATGAAAACCAAAGCATTCATTAACTTTGCAATTTGTGATTGAGCATTGTTTTGTTCTATAAGTATTCAAGTCAAAATGTTTTATTTGAATGCCTTTAATCCTTTTATCAGCATTCGAATGAGCAAAACTACAATGATAACCCCACTTAGAGCATTTATTTTTTTCTAAAGATGAATACTTGCACTCATTAACCTTATACATAAGTGGATGATAACTACACTCTTCCTTTGTATGAGCATATTTACAACGATCTCCCATTCTACACACCCCTTGTCCTTTACTCTTATCCTCTGTATTTTTTCCTAAAGTTTTATCAGGGCTCGAATGCGTAGTTGAGTTTGGATAATTTTGAGGGATATTCTTACACATTTTTGGCATATAATTCCAATTATTCTCTGAAAGAAGTACTGGTATTCTTCTATAAGATTGGTTGTTATGAAGATTCAAACAATCTTCTTTTGAGCAATCTTCTTTACATTTTTGTACATGAAACTGTGTGATGTACTTAAAATGAAGTTCCTGCTCATTTTCATAGAGTCTTTCGAATTCTGAGATTTTAGACCCTGATAGCTGCCTTACAGGCTTTTCCATATTATTTATTATTTCTTTCAATGGGAAGATGGGAGAATTAAGGGGGTTGTTATAAGATATTTAATTGAAGAGAAGATTGTGCTTGTTAAAAGATTGATAAAATATAAATTTCTTGAATTTTGCCATTATATTTTTAGGTTATATTAAAATGATTCTAATATTTGTCAAATACTTTATTACAATAAAAACTTTTATTTCTTCATATATTAAGCCTAATATTTATTGAACTAAAATGCATTAGTCTATTTTTTGCGAGGATTATTGGCTTAATTTTATTATCCTCATGATTAATTACTGAAGAATTCTGAAAATGTTGAAGTCGTTGAATCCTCGCATAAGTCAATATGCAGATTTTTTCTGAATTAAATCTTTCCTACCGCTTAGCATTAAACTTATGGAAAAATAGGATAATCACTTTATTGTCAATAAAATTTATAAATGAATATCTTATATTGCATCGATTCTATATACAAAATACCTTAAAGTCAATAGGAAGATATAAGAAATCATAAGTCCCTGCGAATTTTTTGTCAATGGTTTGGATGAGCATTTTTGTGTGTATTTGTTTGGGATTTTTTTTATCATTATAATAGTCCTTGTGTCTTTTTTGTTTTTTATATAACCAAGTTTTATTATATAGAAATTACGTTCTCCTTCTTCAAATGGTCTTTTTTTAGGTTTTCCTCTTTCTTCGAGGTCTTCTCTGCTTGATTCTTCAGTACTTTATAAGCTACCACTAGTATTAAAAGATATGTCTAATAAAAAATTGCCTATTNATAAGCTACCACTAGTATTAAAAGATATGTCTAATAAAAAATTGCCTATTCTAGCTCAAGGCTAGGCACTGCTTTTCTATGAAAAGATTCACAAGCACTTTTTGGTTCTAAGCAAGCCAAAAATTTTCCGTATTTTTTTTGCTTGAAATTTGTCTGTGATTATGATTTTTTTGTATTATAATNTCTAGCTCAAGGCTAGGCACTGCTTTTCTATGAAAAGATTCACAAGCACTTTTTGGTTCTAAGCCAGCCAAAAATTTTCCGTATTTTTTTTGCTTGAAATTTGTCTGTGATTATGATTTTTTTGTATTATAGGATTGTGAAAATATGAAAAAAAATAATGGATATGAGAAGAAATACTAGATAGGGATATTTAGTTAAGTGATAAGAATTCTGGAACTATAAAATTGCACTCATTTTTTAAAGACCCTGGGGGAAATCTCGAGTTATAGATCTAAAAACGTTGAGACGCTTTTTATGAGATTCTTCAATGTATTATAAAAAAAGGTTAAGGGATTATTTGGATTTTTGGATTGGTTTTTATACGGTTGAAAGATTGGTTTTGATAATAAAAGCTTTGAAAGTTTGGGAATTTTTTTTGATTATTTAAATAAGATTGTTATGCTTAAACTTAAAAAACATAAAAATTTTAATTTTGAATTATATAAACAAATCTAGTTTACTTTATCATATATAATAAAATCATCCTATTATACTTACACACTATATATAAAATACTTATCTAGTCATATGATACTAAAAATAATTAAATTCTTTAAATCAAAGCAATCCTCAAATAAACTCCAATCAAAGCAAAATCTTAACAAAACTTATTCATCTCAAAAATCCTCATCATAACTCCACCTCTATCTTAAGAAATATAAATTTACTTAAATTTCAATATAAAAATCCTTTCAAAACCCAAATAATAACTTAAAAATCATAAAAAATCTAATAGTAATTTAATATTCTGTTCTCATTTAATAAGTAATTGCTAACGATGGACTTAAATCCTCTAAAAACCTTTTGATTTCATTACGTGCACTATTACAATGCTGTTTACTTGGTCCTTCTATAAAAAGATGAAGCCTCCTTTGACCAATCCCAGTCTTTTTAGCAGGATCAACATAAGTACCTCTTACAGTTACAATACTTCCAGTCAAATCATTAATTGTATTTAAATAATCTCTACTCATAACTCTTGTTCTTGCTGATAATGGGTAATCATTAATATCAAGTTCTAAAAAACTTTTTCCTGATGATTCATTTGTTTTTGCAATCCATTCATCACGTATTTTAAGTGCATTATTCATCCCATTTTCAATATTTGGTTCTGATTTTATTTTCATAACAACTAATTCTATTGCTTCTTTTGCTGCAAGGATTGCTTTTGTTGAATTACCACTCATAATCGCTGCTTTAGCTGCTGTTTGTGCTGCACTCATTGCTGCTAAACGAATTTTTGGGTCTTTTATATAATCTCCAACTGTCATTTCTGATTTCTTAACATTTTTATCATCCTCAACATCAGAATCAGTTTCGCTTTCACTAAAAATATAATCTTTTTTATGTTTATTTCTAGTATCTTTAATTTTTTGAAGTTCTTCTTTGCTGAATTTAAAACCTTTACCCCCAAAACCTCGTGACCTGTATGGTTTTGCTTCACCATCTTCAACCATTTGTTTGAATTCTAAAGCTAATTCTTGAAGATCTTCAGAAACTTGTTGATTCGAATGTTCTAAAACTTTAGACAACTCCCAAGCATATTTCATTTCTTCTCGTGTTATAAAAGTTATAGCCGTACCTTTATTCCCAGCTCTTCCTGTTCGACCTATTCTATGAATATAATCTTCCATATGATTTGGGCATCTGTAATTTATAACAAGGACAAGTTTTTTAACATCTAATCCACGAGCAGCAATAGAAGTAGCAACAAGTAAACTTTTTTCAGCTTTTTTGAAATCAGAAATTGTAAACTCCCTATCCGCTTGATCATGTCCTCCGTGAAGAACAAGACATTCATATCCTTCTTTATGTAAATCCGCGAAAAGATCATCAGCTTCATTTTGCCTTTCAACAAAAATCAATATATTCCCTCTACCATACCAATCTTCAAGGATTTCAAAAAGTCGTGGAAGTTTTTCTTCATCTTCTAAGACCTCAACAAACTGCTCGACATTTGAACAAGTTTTATTACGTCCTCCTACAACAATTTCAACAGGTTTGTTTAGAATGTTTTTAGCAAGTTTCTCAACATTTTTAGGGAAAGTTGCTGAGAACATAACAGTTTGTCTATCACTTCTACACCCATGAACAATTTTATTAAGCTGTGGTTCGAAACCCATATCAAACATTCTATCAGCTTCATCGATGACTAAATAAGTAACTCTTTTAAGATTAGTAATTTTTCCATTACTCAAACTTAGCACATCAATCATCCTTCCTGGTGTGCATATAACAATTTCTGCTCCTTTTCTAAGATCAGTTAATTGTACAGAAACCCCAGAACCTCCATAGACACAAACACATCTAAGTCCAAGATACTTTGTAAAACTCTTACATTCAGTATAAATCTGAAATGCAAGTTCTCTAGTTGGTGCTAAGACTAAAGCAATAGGTCCTTCATTATCTTCAAGTGGTCTCTGATCTTGAACATGTCTAAACATTGCAAGTAAGTAAGCTAAAGTTTTCCCAGAACCTGTTTCAGCAATTCCAATACAATCCCTTCCAAGCATAATAGCCGGTATAGCCTATATATAATTTTACTTGTGATTGTATGGCAAAAGGTATAGTAAACTTTTTCTTTTCAAGAATCTTCAATATTTTATCAGAGAGGCCGCATTGATACCAATTCAAAATTGGTGCAGGGCATCTCTTACCTCTAACATGAATGTCACCTAATTGTTCTCGAAGTTTAAATATATCATCTTGAGTCATATTTGCTAACTCATTACAAGGAATATAAAAATCTTTTCTAAAAGGCTCAAGGTTGATTTCAGTGTTAGGTAAAAGTCTTTTTTCTTGTAGCAATCTTTGCTATATATTATTTACTTTCTTTAAGTATTCTTCATTATCTCCATCTTCTACAAGCATATCCCATGCAATATCATTTTCATCATCATATAAAACTTCTGGCTTGTTTAAAGGCTCTTTTGGTATTTCTTGTGGCTTGTTGAATTTTTCCATGAATTTTTCTAGATACTCGTCATCATCTATATTTTCCTGTACCTCTTGTTTGACTTCATCAATTCTGTTCTTTTCTTGTGGAATGGCTTGTTTATCTATTTCCATCATATAAAGATCTAAAACATCGATTTCATCTATTGAATTGTGTTTTGTTTCGATTATTTCAGTATCTATTTCTAATTCATCTTTTAGATGTTGAGTTAATTCAGGTTTTTGTTTTTGGGGAATAGGGTTAATTAATATTTCATCTTCTTTTTCTTCTTCTTGTAATAGAAGTAATCTTGCTTTTGCTAGTCTTTCTTGTTTCTTGCGCATTTCTCGTTCTTGACTGTTTTTATGATGCTTGTGATGGTGACTATGATGAGAGTCATGATGTTTTGATGATGACCTATGATGAGAATGAGAGTGGTGAGAGTGGTGAGATCTTGAACGGTGACGATGACCCATTATTATTATAAACTCCATTTTAGAATTAAAGCTTAGTTGTATTTGTCATTTTTTGGAGGTTTTTATATGAAGAAATTTGGGTTATCATTGGCAATTTTTTTTATTTGTTTGTTTATCAAAATCAAAATAATCATTTATAATTTAATGGATCGAAGTAAGACTTTCCGCAAAAGGACAGACATAGAAAAAATCTCAAGAGAAGCAATAGCCAAAGTGCGATGGGAAAGGATAAGAAACCTGAAAAATCTTGAATTTATAATAGACGTCGCACATTCAGCTGCCGAAGAAAGAAACGTCTCCCGTTTCAACTCGAACTTCTTTTCAAAATTCAGCGAAAATGATGAACTCCACCTTCCATGGTACATAATTCTCCCAGAAAGTAAAATCAAATCATTATTCGATCTCCTAGTCTCTTTTCTCTATCTTTACTTCGCTTTTGTCATTCCATTCCGTATAGGTTTTTACACCCAAAGCACAAATGAAGAACTGATTCCACATGAAACTGTTTTTGAAGCTATCCTTCTCATCGATATCTTACTTAACTTTTTCTGCGCTTATTACGAAAATTCTGTCCTTATATACGACTTAAGACTTATCGCTAAAAAATATTTACTTAATCGTTTCATCTTAGATACAATAGCGATTCCCCCATTTTATGTCCTAAACGCAAACTTGTATTGGTTGAAAATATCCCGAGTCCTTCGTGTTAATTTGTTTTTAAGATGGATTGAAAACTCTACATTAACAAAGAATTTTATAAACGACACTTTACTTAAAGACCAGTATACAAAAGATCTTTTTTTCAAACTCTTATATTTTGTCCAAGCTGTTTTGATAACATGTCATTGTATTGCTTGTATTTGGTATTATATAACAACTCTTAATTTTGATACTCCTGATAAAACTTGGTTATTAGGTGCTGAGTATCCAACTACTGATCTTTATGTTAGATCATTATATTGGACTGCTGTAACTTTTTCAAGTGTAGGATATGGTGATATAACCCCAAAAAACAATGGTGAGTATATATATGCAATGTGTATCGAATTTGTTGGGATTATGTTTTTTGCCTATCTTATGGGTAATGTTAGTAATTATTTATCAAATTTCCAACTTACAGATGAAACTGCTAATGAACGTGAACGTGAATTAGAAAGATGGTTGCTTATGCTTGATGGATTTCGACATGATAAAACTATGCCTCAGCAATTGACAACAAAAATCAGAGACTATTTTCATGGTTGTTGGTCAAAAGATAACTCTTATATATGTTCAAGTGATTTTATGCTTAAACTTCCTTATGCATTACGTGAAGAGCTTAAAGAGTTTTTATTTAGTGATGTAGTTAAAAAATTTTCAATATTTTTTGAAGGGATGAGTAAGCATTTGGTATACTCATTAGCAAGTTTAATGAAACATAAATGGGTTAAATCTTTTGAAACAATGATTGTTAAAGGAACTAAATCGACTGAAATTTATTTTATAAATACAGGAAGTGTTATGGTTGGGAAAAAAGAAATTGGGTATGTGACTAAACTATTAAGTGGTAGTTATTTTGGTGAATATAGTTTGTTTAAAGTTCCTTATGATTTTGATTTTACAGCTGAAGGAGAGACTAGTGTTTTTTATTTCCCGATTATTGATTTCAAGACTTGGATTAAAAAATGTGAGTTTAATTATTATTCATTTGCTTTATTGTCTTATAAAAGGCATTTGTATTTTACTAAAGAATTTGACAAGACTTATAATACAACAGATGATAATGAAGCTTTTCAAGATGAAAGGATTGAAGAAGAAGTTTTTAATGAAAATCTTAATCATGAAGAAGAAGAAGAATTTAATATTTTGCTTGAAAGAGTTAAAGAACCTGAACCTACTGGGTGTACGCCTGAAGAGAAAGAGGAATTGCTTAATAAGATAAAAGCACAAGCTAAAGAGATTGAGAAACTACAGAAGATGTATGAAAGTGATATTAAGAAAATTATTAGTGCGGTTGAGTTAATGACTAATGGGAAAGAACAGGCGGCTTATGAGCTTTTAACGGAGATTTAGTAGTTATATTAAGGTATTTTAATAGATGAAATTCAAAATTTTGTATTAAAATATTTGACAATATTTAGAACGATGATATGAGTTTTTTACGTTTTTTCTGTATTTTTTAGATTTCTTTTCTGGGTTTGCAGTGTTTAGTTCTAAACTTGATGATCTGATTTCATTTAAATCAGGTATCGTGCTGTGCTTGTCCCGTATTATTTTTACTGTTTGCGAAGATGTTGGATTTCTGATGTAATTGTTTGTCAGATAATGCGGACTGAGTTTAGTTGAGTCATGGAAAAAGTTTGCGTTATGGTGATTTTCTCTTGCTATTGAGTCAGTTGCTGGGGATAAAAAAATCGAGTATTCTACAGAACCACTTTTTCTTGGCTTGGATTTTTTTAAGCACTGCATTTTTTATATGGTATTATAAAATTAAGATATTGTGGAATGTGTATAAAAACTTAAACTTTTTAACGATTTTGTTTCATAACTAGACTAATTATTTATTAGTTTTTTTGAAGTTGAATTTATAAACATAATGAACTATTTAAAAGATATTATATAGGTTTTAGTTGTTTCATATACAATTTTCCACTATTTTATATATTTAGGAAACAATGATAATATAGGAAAGTAGAAGAAATAATGAAAGTTGGAATATTTTCGGTAATACAAGAATAATAAAGATAATAAATTCAACCTTAAACTGAAAAAAATATTCCTCAAGAGTCGCAACATCAAGAGAGTTTAGAGGAAGAAACTTTGATTCAGAGATAAACCAAGACGTAATAGGAAATTTACAGAAAAGATGCAAACAATATAGTTTATTAAGATACAAATAAATAATGACATCAGATATACCAGTATCATTAGCTTCAAAAGCTGTAAAATATGAAAATTTTGTCAACGCATACGAAAATACTTTTGAACTTTACAACAAATTAGTCTTTAACTTGATTATTCCTTTATTAAACCTTGAACTTAATCATACTTTACTAGATTTAGGTTGTGGAAATGGTTCATGTGAAGAGCTTCTTAGTATTCAAAGGCCTTATATTAATATTATAGGAATCGATTCATCTAAATCTATGATTTCCAGAGCTTTAAGTCGGTTAATCCCTAACACAGAATTTATCCAAGGAGATTGTCTTCGTTTGCGCTTCGCTGATTGCTTTTTTGATCGGTGTGTAGCTAATTTTGTTATAAACTCAGTGAAAAACCCTGAAAAACTGATTTCAGAAGCCTTTAGAGTACTGAAACCAGGAGGGATTTTTGTATTTTCTTATCCTATTCTTAAGGATTCCAATGATTTATTGAAAATATTAAAGAAATCACTTAGAAAAGTGAAAATCGGTCCTAAATCATCGAAAATTATCGACTATTCTCCGTTGTGTCAAGCAGGAGGATTTTATCAAGTTAGGTTTTTTGACACAAATGTTGGTGTTTGTATAAAATCTGGAAATGAAGCCTGCGATTTTTTAGCCCCTTTAAAGGACTTAGCTAAGATTAAAGATAAAGAATTATATAAAAAAGTATTTGAAAATATAAGCGAATTTGTTAAAACAGAATTAGTGAATGGAAAAGCTCTTGTTATTGGGTCAAGAATTGTCATTGCCTATAAACCATATTAAAAAATTAGGATTAATAGTAATGATTTGTAAAGGGAAGTCAAGTTATTTGAATGTTAGTTTTGTGTAAATATATAGTGGTTTTGCTTTCATATTTGTTTAATAAATTTCTGATTTCTAATGCGATAATTCACTTAGAAAATCGTTTTGGATGTGAAATTAGATATTATAGTAGTATATAGGGTGCATGAGATTCAGAGTATTTTGATATTCTATTAAATTTTGCTCTTTGTGATATATAAACTTAAGATTTAAAAAGTTGAGAAATTTAATTAAGAATTTCGATGCAAAGAAAAAACTATTGTTAAGGATGATTGCTAAAATACGAAATACTTATTTTGAAGTAAAATTTTATATTTATTGATATATCATGGCCAATTATAATGTAAGCTAATAGTTTTGTTAATATTATTGTATTAGTGTGCTTGAATGAATGCCCAGCTTATTAAATATCATCTAATGCTGTAAAAATCATATAAAAAGTATATATAATAGGATTTGAAGTTCGAAAAACTATTAAAAAATAGATGAGGATAGATTGTAAATTTACCTGTTTAATTTTTCTTTTGTTTATTACCCATGAACAATAAATTTTCCATACTTTATAAATTTTGGTTGTTGATATTAACTTTTAAGATTTGGTGCAAGTTAATTTTAAATTTTAGAAATAATATATATGCAGATAAAAATTATGATATAATCATCCCTGCGAAAAATTATACCGAGTGATACTTTAAATATATTATACAAAATTTCTCGAATTTATTTACACTAATTAGTAATCTTTAACTACATATTAAATCAAAAAAATCAAAAATACATAAGACTCTTTACAGAATATATATGGTTTAAATTTCATTTTTTAATTTCCTTGTACATAATCTTCCGCAAATATTTATACATATTAATTAGCTTATATTAACCTTTAAATAAATATTAACAGCAATATCATCTTAATCTCCACAAACTATAATTATAAATTATCACATTTCATACAGTAATAAAAATATTTTGTTAATATTTAATTCATTAGATTATAATATAAATGCCTAGTCGTAACATAATGTTTCGAAAAAAGCTTGAAAAAGACTCTGCTTATCGGGTCATAGATTTCAATACAGAATTAAACTTCAAATCAAACAAAGTTCTAACTCAGAATTACACTTTATGGAACATCATCCCAAAAACTTTCTTTGAGGAATTTCAGAAACTGTCCTACTTTTGGTTGGTTTTTCTTATGGCTGTTGAATTTAGTCCTTATTGCAACAAAATTAGTCTGAAAATCAGTGTATCACTACCTTTATGTCTAATGCTCTTAGGTCGTCTCAATCAAAATATAAAAATCGCATGGATTCAATACAAGCACGATAAAGAAATAAACAATCGATGGTATCAAGCCTTTGATGATTCAGATTTCTGCTTAAAACAATCCCAAGATCTTAAAGTAGGAGATCTGATACTTGCTAAAGTTAATGAAATAGTCCCTATAGATGGGGTAATTCTTGCAGTAGACAGTGATATAAATGAAATTTATGTAAACATAAAAGGACTTCAAGGTGTTACTAACCTTATAAAAAAAAAACCAATAAAAGAAACTCAAACTTTTGTTGTATATGATGGGATGAATATAGTAGAGCTTATAAAACATATCGAAAATGTTAAAGTTAATGAACCATGCAAGTCATTTACAAAACTTAGAGGCAAGATGAAAATTAAAGGAAACCCCCATGTAACACGCTTAACATCAGAAAACTTTATCCTTGCAGGAACACAAATCATAGACTGTAGTTGGGTGTTAATATTATCCGCTTACACTGGCAAAGATACGAAAATCTGGAACAATTTTTTTAATAAAAACAAACACAGACTGTCTAGACTTGATAAAGATATGAACTTTGGAATGATTGTCAATTTCTCTATAATGATTTCTACGATACTTTTGTGTTTTTTTATAGGGTTTTATTATTACAATGATGATATAATAGACTCAGGAAAGGAGTTGTTTTTGAATTATGTTATCCTTTTTGGTTCTGTTATGTCTTTATCTTTTTATATGGTGCTTAGGCTAATAAAATATGCTCAAGTGAATATAATGTTGAGAAAAGAGTCAGAAAATGATAGGGACAGTTTGTCTATAAACAACCCTAAAGTCCTTGAGAATTTAGGTCAAGTTGAATATATTCTTACAGAAAAATCAGGGATTTTAACAGAACCAGAATTGACAATACAAACTTGTATTATCCAAAACACTATATATATGGGTAAAGAATACTCAGAACCCTCTGAAAATACCCCGCTTAATCGTAAAGAAAGTGATGCTAATTATGCAGATAGTGAATCTATGACAAAACATAATATAAACAGCGTTGAAAATTTAAAAGTAGAAATGCAAGATGAGGATTTAGATGTAAGGAAACTGTATTTTTCTATAGGAATGATTATGTGTAATCAATTTTTACCGAATTCTGAGAAAACTATAGGTGAAGATGACAATGCTATCAGAGAATTTTGTCAGGAAATAGGGATTAAAGTTTTGGCAAGGGATAAGAAAAACTGTGAGATCGAAATTGGTAAAAAAATTGTTAAGTTGCATATGTTGTGTGCTGAGTGTATAGATGGACATATGATGAAAATAGCTATAAAAAACCTAACAGATGAAGAAATTGTTATATTATCCAAAGGGTCATTAGAATACTCTATAAAATATTTTAAAGATGAAAGTGAATTAGAGATGATTGATGAATGTTTAGCAAGTAGGGTACTATATGGGATTCGGAAGTTGGCATATGGGTTTAAAATAATTCAATCTGATGAACTTAAAGGGTTTTTATATGAACTGAAACAAGCTCAGACGACAACTATAAATTATCAAGGGCGGCTTAAAGGAATATTTGATAAATATGGGGCAATGATGAGTTATTTAGGGTTGATTGGTATTGAACATAATTTACATCATGGGGTGTGTGAAGCAGTGAGAAATCTTAATGAAGCTGGGGTAAAAATATGGATAACAACTTGTGATTCTGAAGAAAGTACGGTTTTAACAGGGATTAGGACTGGGATTATCAGCGAAGATGTCCCAATAATAAGACTTTCTGATTTTAGTAACCCAGCAGAAGTTTTAGAAGAAATGGAAAAAGCTATAAAACAAGAAGTTTTTATGGGCAGGTCATTTGAAAAAAGGTTTTCTATTGAAGAAGCTAAAAGTGATAATTATGAGCATTTAATATCAGAAATAGACAATGGTTCTGATTATCCTCCAACAAGTCATAGGAATTCAATTAAAACTATTAGAAACAACGCTCGAAGGCTAAGTAAAAAAAAATCAAGTATTCACCCTATGCTAGCAAGTCTTGGGCTAAGTAAAAAAGTTAAAAATTACAGAAGGCTTAGAACAAATACTATAAATTTCGCTCTTTGTGTCGATGCGAAATCCCTTGACCTTGCTCTAACAAGTCGGGCACATAGGAAAAATTTCTGTGTTTTACTCTTTACGGCTAGTTCTGTTTTTTTCAGTAACTTAACCCCTGAACACAAAGGAAAAATCGCTAGACTTGTTAGAAATAACTTTGCTTTTAAACCAACTATTATTGCTGTAACATCAGAAAACTCAGATGCTGGGGTTTGTTTAGAAGCTGATATTGGAGTTTATGTTGATAATTATAGTGAAAAAAGAATTAAAAATGTTAGCAGCAACTCTTTGAGTGAAGAAGATGATGAAAAATATGGCATTTCGTTGTTGTTAAATGCTTTTCATGATATTAAAGTGAAGTCTTTTGCTAAACTTTCAGAAATTGTGTTGAAAAATGGGCATTATAGCCATATGCGTTTAGCGAAAGTGATTAAGTTGTGTCTTTATAAAAACTATTTGCTTTTTTCAGGACTTTTTTGGTATCAGGTAATATCAAGATTTTCAGCAACCCCTTTTGTTGATTATGATATAATTGTCTGCTATGATTTGTTTGTGAGTTTTGTGTATATAGCGATAGTTGGGATTTTTGATAAGGAATATAGAGAAAATGAGTTAGAAGATTGCCCGAATATATATTCATTAGGGTTTTTAAGACCTGCACTAAACTTTAGAGATTTTAACATAACAGTAGGTCAAGGTATGATTCACGGAACTTTATTATTTGTATTTTTAACACTTTTTCAATCTAACATAGTCTCTGCTCAAGGCCGTACTGAGGATTTTGAATCTTTTGGTTTGTATTATTTTATTATTATCACCCTGATGGTATTTTTCAAAGAATTCTCATTCAATAATAGGGTTATGCATAAACTTTCTTATATTGTTATAGGTATTTTATGTTTAATCCTTATAATAGCTATAGCATGCAATTATAAATTAGGCTACTTATTTCTCACAAATGATTCTATTGTGCATAGAGGAGCAATTTGGACGATTATTTGCCTTGTTCCAGTTTTTAGTTTAATAGCATCTTATACCAATATCGATCAAATATTTAAATTAAACTATAAGACTCGTATTGAACAATATTCTAACAAAATACAAAGGGTTTTTATTGATTCAACTGATTGGAAAATACACCCGAACGATAATTCTTTAGAAATAAACAAAAGGTTTTTAAACTTTAAATCGTTGTTTAAAGAACACGAGTATCTTGAAGTGTTTTTTTCAAAAAATTTAGCTTTTACAAGAATTACTTTGATTATGATACTTATTATAGCTATAATAAACCTGATTTTAGTACTAGCAAGTGTCCCAGCTGCTTTAGAATTCAGTTATTATACAGTTTTCCCTACAGTTCTTATAATTATTTACCCAGCTGTTACACATATAAAAAGTTTAAATTGGATCAATTATCATTACTTTATGTTTACAGCAACAGTTATAACTATCATCATTGATGCTGCTTTAGATACTTCAAGGTCAACAATTCTTAGATACCCTATACTAATGGTCATATTTTGCGTATCTTTTAGTTTTAACTGGTCTGTAAGCCTAACACAAACCATCATTTTATACACAATCTCAATAATCCTCTGTTCATTTGAATCACAAGAAAAAAACTCACAAGGTGTTTATGTCATAACTTTTCATTGGATTATTATAATGTTAGCTTATAGTATACTTATTTTAATCATAACAAGCTATAGAGGATTATTAACCAGAGCAGACTTCGCGTTTTTGCAAAAAGTTGAAATCGAAGTAGAAAAAGCAGCTAATATTTTAGGATATCTTCTGCCTGAATTCGTTAAAAAAAGGGTAAAAGAAGGTGTTAGGTATATTGCTGAAGATAAAGGCACAGTTTCTGTAGTATTTTGTGATATGTGCGATTTTGATAAGATAGTTAATTTGTATCCACCACAAGAACTCACTTGCTTTTTAGATGATGTTTTTGGACGTATTGATTTATTATGTGAAAATTTGGGAGTGTCAAAAATTGAGACAGTTGGTAAAACTTATTTGGCATGTGCCGGGTTAAAAGATTCAGAATCGGTTATGGACTCAATGCTTATTAAAGTACCTCATGCACGTAGAGCTGTTGAATTAGGTATAGCAATAATGAAAGAAATGGAGAAAGTTGAGCTTAAAGATGGAAGTACGCTGATGTTTAAAATAGGGATTAATAGTGGTCCGGTAACAGCTGGGGTTGTAGGATATCATAAGCCTCAGTTTAGTTTGGTAGGAGATACTGTAAATACATCAAGTCGTATGAGTTCAACTTTAACTGAGCCAAATTCGATACAAATTTCAATGGCAACTTACAATTTATTGGGTGATAAAAATGGACTAAAATTCAGAGACAGGACTACTGAAGTTAAAGGAAAAGGTGTTATGGAAACAAAAATAGTTGAAATTTCTAGACAAGTTAATGAAGATTTTGTTGATGAAAACAGTTCATTACCTCGAAGACCTTCAGCTAATATAGGTAGAAACTCTTCATTTAGTTTAAGTACTCCAACACGAATTAGTGAAAGTACTCATATACAAAACAGTTCAAGAGATAAAAGATCATCATTATTAGTCAATTTAGATGTAAACAACGATAGCGATATTTTGAAAAAAGCTAACACCCAGCGGGTGTTCCAAATTATTAATTTTATATGCAAAGAAACTCAAGCCGAAAAAAACTTCAGACTTAATTTTTTAGAAACAAACTACAAACTAAGACTTTATGGTTTATTCGTAGCTTTAACTTGTAATGGGCTATTAATAATCCTAGAAAGTGTCCAAATTGCTTTACTATTAGAATATTACAGCATAGTAAGACTCGTAACATTGATTGTAGAAATTATATTTATAATCATCTTATTAGTCCTTTATAAAAATCACAACTCAAAACTCAAATACTGTTACACTTTAAGTTTTGTTTATACTTTGAATTTCGCTATATTTTTCATTGCAAGTTTTGCAGATCATAGTCATATTTTCATTGATATCATGTATTTCATGTATAGATTTTTGATTATGAATTTCTTCTCAGGGTTACTTTTTGCCAGAACTTTATACATGAATGTATTGAATATATCGATTTGGCTTATAGAAATATCTTTATGGCAACCTGATTTTTCTACATTTATATACTCAATTTCACAAATTGCTATTATCTTAGCAACAGTTTATACTTATGAAAACAGACAGAGAATTAATGCTGTGTTAAAATCAGTTGCTAATAAAGAGCTTGAAAAAACTGAAGAACTTTTAATGCATATGATGCCTCCACAAGCTTTAAGAAATCTTCAAGAAGAGAATATGATTACTGATCGGCTTAGTCAAGTTACACTTATGTATGCGGATATTGTGGGTTTTACAGCTTGGTCATCTATTAGAACTTCACGTGAAGTTGTTGGAATGCTTTCTGAACTTTTTACTAGGTTTGATAAGATGTGTGTTGAGTATAATATTTATAAAGTTCATACTATTGGAGATTGTTATGTTGCTATGGGATATATGGATGAACATCAAAGAATACCTGCAAAAGAAGCTGTAAATATGCTGAGGTTTGCTAGGTCGCTTATAAAAGTTATTGAAGAAACAAATGAAAAATGCAATTGCGAATTGAATATGAGAATTGGAATGCATACTGGGGAGGTTATTGGGGGGATTACAGGAACGCAAATTGTAAGGTATGATATTTATGGATCAGATGTGCTTATTGCGAATAAAATGGAAAGTAATGGTGAACCTGGTAAGATAACTGTTAGTGAAAAAACTAAGAATTTAATTGAAAATTATATGCCTCACAGTTATAAGTTCACTTTTTTAAAGGAAATTAATATACCTGTGCTAGGAAAAACTATTAAGATTTACTTAGTCACTTTTTTGAGTGAAGTTTTAGAGATGAATAGTTTAGAAGAGTAAAAATAAAATTGATAAGATTAAATTAGAAAAATAAACCTTTAGGGGAAAAAAAATATTTATTGAAGTTGGAATATAATATATTTTTCAAAAAGTTTGTAGCCAAATTATTATGTTCCAAGATTATATTTGTAAGATTTCTATTTACAAATTATGCAGTTATTGTAATAATTTCTTGCATATAATAATCTTATGATTTGTTTCTTATGAAAATATAATGATAATGCTTCAAAAGTAAAATATGAAAGTATATTCAATTGAAATATAAAGGCTAATGCACTAGGAAAATCTTCCAATATCAAAGAAATAATTATACAACATAATCCTAAATTTCTTTATAAGTTTAGATTTTCCTAAATATCTTTGATTTACCCTCATAATAAAAGTTATCAAATCATCACCCTAAGAATTTTACAAGAATTTATTAACAGAACTCAAAAGCAAAATGCAAATCTTTCTTTTATATCCAATTAACTACATCATTAAATCACCCTATCCCTCATTGTTATAAATATAGCATCAGAAACCTTCATCCAAAACGAGAATTCGTATAAAACCCTCATTCTTCAAACACAAAAGTTCATTCACACAATCAAAATCATCTAAAAGCCAAAATCTTTGAAAAAACATAAAACTTCCCCAACACTTAAACTACAAAAAAGGTTTTCATAAAAATATAAATTTACCCCTAACTAAAAATCATCTCTGAAAAAGTTCATAAAACCCTATAAAATGAAACACTACATTATATTCCCATCCATAAAGTTAATCTTTCTTACAAATTCTATCAGATTTCACTAATATAAACAATAAAATTCCAAGTAAAGGAGAACAAAAAAAACTAAGCTTTTATAAGCTTGAAATACTTAAATTTATATAAAATATTACAATTATAGTAGCCTACTTAAACTCAATCTTACTTATGGACTAAAATAAATGGCTTCAAGTAGATCTCGTTCCCGGTCTAGGTCTCCAAGTAAAGGTACTGATTTTCCTTTAATGCTGTTAATACCTCAAGTATACGCATCTTATTTTTCTAAGCAGGAGAACATGCAACGCCTACGTAGTACTTGTACTGCTGATCGTTTATTAATATCAAGAAGTTTGAATGAAAATATTCCTGAACTAATACTTTCGATTGAAGCAGAGCATGAAAAAAAAATCCAAGCACTTAAATCGGTACTCAATGAGTTTTTGATACAGGAAGAATATGATTTCAAAAGAAATGGTCTGACAATTTTAATCCCTTCGCATATAGTTTCAGTTTTGATTGGTAAAGGAGGAACTCAGATTAGAAGGTTCCAGAATGAGAGTCATACTGAAATATCGGTGATTGATAAAATTGAAGGCATGCAAGATCGGCAAGTTAGAATACATGGAAAACCTAAAGATATTGAAATTGCAGTAGAAAATATTCACCGGCTGATAAGAGATCGGGTTATTAATCCTGAACCAATAAAGAGTAATTGGGATGGGAGCAGCAAAAATAAGACTTTCCTAAAATTCATAGTTCCACAATCATCTGTTGGGATTTTAATTGGTAAAGGGGGTTATTTTGCTAAAACTATAAAAAAAGATTACAATGTTGAGATAAAACTATTGAAAAATGAAAAGTGCACTTCAAGAGAATATGAAAACATAGCTGTATGATTTATCTAGGTCACTACAGGAACAAGAGAAGGCCTATTAGAATCACTGCCGAAAATTATTGACAAAATCTGTGATATCCAAAGTGCAAGAGATGAGAGCATAAGACTTTTGATATCTGCAAACTGCTTTAAAAACCTTAGATATAGTTTGGATGACATATCATATCAAACGTCTTGCAAAATAAAGGCTCTATCTGAATTTGATGAACATATAATTACTATCGATGGTTTGCTTAAAGTGAAAAAAGAGGCAGTGCTAATGATATTTAGAAATCTCAAAGAAGGGGAAAGTGTCAAGAGGAAATCGTCAGATTCTCCTAGAAGAGACAATATAACTACTGTTGATGTTACTGTACCTGACAGGATGGTAGCCAGACTAATCGGCAAAAAAGGTGAACATGTGAAAAACATGATAGATAAAAGTGGCTGCTCAATCACTTTTCATAAACTATTTGAAGGATATTTAACTCCGGAAGGTGACAATGCTAGGCTTTGCACCTTAAAAGGAAATACTAGTGCTATATCTATTGCTGTTAGGATTATCCTTGAGCAAGTAAGTAAGCTAGAAGATGATTAAATGGAGCTGGGTTTATATAGGATTATATTATTATTGGAATTATTGCTAATGATATATATATTGATAAGGCCTCTGATAAAATTAGCAGGTTTAAAATCTGATATGGAAATTTTTGTCCTACTATTAACTATAGAATATATATCTTATATTTTTGTTATAGTGGGTTATTCATTCAAGGGCTTGAATGGATAATGCATGTGTATCAATATTTATTTCTTTTGATATACTAATATATATAGGGGAATTTGGCTAAAGTTATGAATTCCTTAACATTTAATGTAGGAGTAGGTCAAATCAGTTGTAGAAAACTTAACAGTTTCAATGCCATACTTTAGTTTCTTATATAATATTTAAAGTATAATTTTCAGGGAATGCTTTTGGATTTCTTACAATTTTTGCCTTTATGCTAAAATGGGGATTTTATAATTTGGATTAGGGATAAATCAAATCTTTGTGTGATTCTGTTATTAGTAAAAGTTTTAATGTGAATTGGTTAAGTATAAAATTTATATCAGGTGTAATTGTGATTATATATAAAAATGATGCTTTTTTCGATCCAAAATCTAAAAGGGTTTATTTGGTAAGAGATTTAATGTATTTTATGGATGTCCTGGGATGATTTTTACTTGAGAAAAAATTATTTTTGTTTTTAAGTATTCAGTTTTATATTTATTTTATGTCCTGGGATGATTTTTAAAAGGAAAATAGTTATTTTTGTTTTTAAGTATTCAGTTTTATATTTTCCTCCTTGCTATCCTTGTTTTCGTTAATATTTGTATGCTTAATAGTATAATAATATTGTTTCGGTAAGTGAGAGTTTGTTTTTTTATTCTTTGAGTTATTGCTTATGGTTTCTTTAAGGTAATATAATTTTTAGCTTATAATTTATAATTATCTTAAAAAATATAAGCAAAAATTTTTACTTGAGAAAAAAATATTTGAAAATGCATAGAAAAAATATTTTAGATTAGATTTTCTTCATCAAAGCATTCATTACTTGAGTTGATTAACGGTAACTAGAGTTTATAATAATATTTGGGAATATGAATTTTACAAGCGAAGTCTGAAGAAAATTATATACGTATCGACATTAATATAGTAAAATTGGGGATTTGATAATAACTTAGCTTGACTTTTAGTGTATAGAAATGCAAACATATAAAATGGTAAATATCTTATACTTTATTCATATTTCTCTTAATACATTAAGTTAAAATATTACAACATATTCAATATTCAAATACAAATTTCCCATTAACTAATAGATCTATTAAATAACTAAATCAACTAGAATGAATAGAAAGTTTGCTGAGCTTTGGATTTTTAGAGCTAACATCTTCCAATGGGCGGAAATAAAGAATAGTTTTAAGCACTGCAAAAAATTCAAAGCGTTTTTGGGACTCACACTTTACAATACCTTCTAAAGGGGAATCTTTATCAATACTTTGCCATAAATAAAAGCTACTAATACCAACACAACAATGCCACATCCCATGAGAAATTCTTAGATAGTCAGAATATTCATCTAACCCTTTCACAAAAAAGCATATTCCTAACAAAAGTATTCCTGATCCTCTTTTTATAAAATATGAATTGTATCTTGGTCTTCTTATAAAGACTATTTTTATTATGAAAGCTAAGAAAAATATGACTATTGGGATTATGGTGTTTTCAAGATCCCATGGATGCTTTGCTTGCATTATCATAATCAGGAAGAGCCCAAGCATATTTAGATGAATATCTTTAGGGCAGATATGAGTTGAGTAATATTTTCCTTTTTTGGAATTCAAATTATCCATCCAGTAGACGGATAGCATTATGAAGCATTGGATTGACCCGATATTGTCAAGTTTGTGCCATGTGCTTCTATCAAGATAAAAACTCTCGATGTTGATAGACTCAAGAGAATGATACATGAAAGATGTCAAGAATGTAAATAAGCCAATGTGAAATTGGAAGTAAAGGCTTTTATGATAAAGAATATAAAGTGCAGGAAAGCAAGCAAAATTCGTCAGCCCCGTAATAACAAGCATAAGTTGTTCCTCTTGATACGTAAGCTGAGAAGTTGCCATTTATAAATATCAAAAGGCAAAGTAGTGGTATGTCTTTATCTAAGCTTTTAATACTTAGAAATGCATTTTCATTGTGTCATGCAATGTTATTGATAAATACTGGCTTCTATTTATGTTCAGCTATTAAATCGCTTAGTTCATATGATTTGTTTATTTAAATACTAAATTATATATATAAAAACAGATTTAATCAACAAAATGTTTAAGTTAAATATTATTTTCTAAAGGTTTCGATTGAAAAATAAGTTATAATTTATAAGGAAATAAGTAGAGATTAATTTAAAGTATGCGAAATTGTTCAAATATTTATAGGCAAAGTATTATATTTTATTATTTTAAAAATCTATTACTAAAGTTAATTACTTCTTATCTAATACCTATAGGCAATATTAGTGTAATATGCATAGTTATAAATCATCAAATTGTTCATATAAGCGATTTGATTTGCATTTGCCATAATTCTTACAGGATTTTTCTTTTCGATATTAAGATTTGGATAATCTAAATATTTCTTACCACATTGATGGTCTATAAGCCCAGATGGGTTAAAAAGTTCTGAATAATCTTTTGGATCTTTGCTAACAATAAAGTCATTCCACCTTTTCCAACCTTCTTCTTTAGTGCAAGGGTTTTCTCTTTCGTAGTCGTTAAAAAAATGTGGCAATTGTCTAAAAAAATAGTTTTGTTCAGGTTTTTCGCTTGAAGCATCTCTTAGCTTATCCAATGCACTCGTATCAAATCTATTTAGTATACAATGCGACCTGAAACCAATCAAATAAAAAATATTCAAACACAAAATCAAAATTCCTAAAAAATTATAATCAGGACAAAGCTTAGAATGAAAAACAACCATTCCAATGCTATAAGCCAAACACATCCACGGTACCCATAAAGCTGCTTCTAAAACAAGTTCTGGACCATAAGACTTGGGTAAAGCATGTACTCTTAAAAGCATATATTTGAAAACCATAGCTTCAGCTATAATACCTAATAATCCTATAAGCACACCAAGTGGTTGTATTGGAGCATAAAAAAAACTCAAAAAACAAGTGTTTATTTGTGTGGCAAATCTTTCAGCTAAATCAAGTTCAGGACCTTCAAAAAACTTGCATGCTTCATATTGACTCATTGTTATAGGACCATTTGATTTTAATAATCTTTTTCTTCTGAATATTTTAATTTTATCGCCGATGCTTAAAAAATATAGTAAAGGCTGAACAAAGGCATTTGAAACTTGCATGGAAAAAATTGTATAGATTAAGCCTCCTTCATCGAACCACGCATCTCTTGAGCTAGATTGGACTATAACTGGAGTTATGATAATATTGAAGAACATAAATTTTATAAGTCGGTTAAGTACTGATATATTCCCAGTGCTCCATGTTGTATGCTTTTCAAATGCAGAAAGCATTCTTACTGATTTAGCTATAAAAATGTTAGTTAACACAAATGCTAGCGAGCATGAACTATTAACAAGTTTTATTTTAATCCATCCGGATTGCTTATCATTTTTGATTTTTCCATTGTATCTTGTAAGAACTTGTATAATGGCAAATGTAGCACACAAAAGCATAAGATTAACAATTCCTGTTAAAAACCTTGAGAAAAATTTACTAGATGCTCCTTTATTAAGATTTTCCCAAATGACATCTGTGCATTCAGGATTATCTTCAGTATAAATATAATTTTCTTTAAATTTATTCGGTCCATTTAAACAACAAAGACACAAATTTTCAAAAAATTTTCTAAGTCCACTTTTTTTCAATTCTAATCTTACTATTCTTGCATCCAATTGCGTCCTAAAAATAACAAAAGCATGCGATGTCAGACCATTTTCTTTCATTTTTTTCAAACTCTCTTCCTTATACTTACTAAAAACCTCTATATTTTGTTCAATAACTTCCATACTTTCAAGCACTTTCTCACAACACAAAAATTTCTTCAACTTTACTGGTCCACCAAAATTTTCTTGACAATAAAGTAAAAATTCTTTCTTATAAACCCATTCATTTAATTTCCTCTCATAGTTTGTATATTCGTTTATATTATAAGTACTAACAATATTTACAACTTTTACATTGTCTTCAGAAAAATGTTTTTCAAGATGTTCTTTAAGATCTTTTTTTGTATAATCATGAGGAAGATTTTTAATTAAAACTGTAAAATCTGAAGCAGTTACTGTTTTTACATCAATAGTGACTGAACGATGTTTTAATTTTTTTAAAAAACATGGATAAACAATCAATATTATAAGTATTACAAAAAAATGCAATAACGGTTGATAATATTCGATTTTACCTGATTTGCCATATGTAGCTGGGGTAAAGAGATTAGAAGATTTATCATTGCTGTAATCTTTGGACTTCGATTTAAGGAAATTCAAAACTAAACATAATGAGCAAGCTAGAGCCAAGCATAAAAGTAGCATGAAAATAAAATATTTCATCAGAACAAAATATAAAGGAAAACTACTTCCAAGTTCAGAGAGTTCATCAACAGGACAGGTTAATGGAAATTTAATAGAATTAATAGGAAGTCTGCAGCATGGGCAAAAATCTTTAGTTTCAGAGTTGATTTTTCCAACTTTACAAGCACCACTATGGATTTGAGCTATTTTAAAGTCGGCTATTTTAGACATCACGCATTGACTTAAATCTTTATATTCACTTTCAAGCATAGGTTTATTTTTAGTTTCTAAAGAATTATTGATTCCCATAACTTTATCAATTTTAGTTTCTTCTTGCAATAATTTATTAATTTTCGATGATTTTAAATCTTGAATAGAACTACTTTTTTTATTATCTTTATTGGCCTTTTCTTCTACTTTTTTATTTTTTTCATCTAGTTTATTAGTTTTTTTCTCTATTTTTATAGTTTTTTCTTCTATGCATATAGATTTTTTTCCGATTATATGATTTGTTGGCTCAATCTTATTGTTTTTTCTTTCATGCACTTGATTATTTGCATTTTTTAAATGAATAGCCAATGAATTTAAATTTAGAAAAGTAGCAGAATTTTTTTTGATTGGTGTAAGCTGAGAATGAGTATTATTAGATGAAGATTTAGCATCTAAAACTGTCACTGGTTTTATTATCGAAGAATTTTCAAGAATTGCTTCTGGATATTGCTTAACTAAATCATTCTGAATGTTAGCTTCTGTGTCTAATCCTGTAATTTCACCAAAGTATTTATTTTCTTTTTTTGGTTTGGGAAAGCCTATTTGAAACTTATTCATACTTGCAAATTTTAGATGATAAGTTTTTGGAGTATATTCGTATTTAAGATCTTTAGGAGGAACTTCTCGAGGTTTTGCCCAAGAGGGTTGAATGAATCTATCTGGAGATAAGAGGTTGTTTCTTGAAGTTTCTGATCTTTTAGATGTTTCTAAAACTGATTCTGGATGAATTGACATCTATTATATTGAAAATTTGATGATTAAGCATAATCATAGATATATCAACTGATTAATTTCTGGACAACTTTTAGAATGTAAGATAATATTTTATTGAATTAAGTATGATTATATCAATAAAACTATAAGAGCTCTAGCGATACAATCTTTATGGTTTAAACTATAACTGCATTCACCTGCGATAATCTAGATAACTGAAACTAGGTAAAGATTAAATATGAAGAAATTCGGGGGAAAAATATGCTAAAAAAGGTAATAGTGAAACCCATAGATGATAATACATATCCAGCAGTAGAAGTAATACAAAGATAAATTATCAGAATTACAGAGAATCATGATTAGTACTATAAATATTACTGTAAAAAGTATGCATTAAAATGATGAACAAATAAAGTCTGCTTTTTGAACATCCAAACAAGTTATTTTATTGCATATTTAGCATCAAAGTGAATATCATTCTATAATTTTTACCATTAATAACAAAATTAGACAATATTTCGAAGCTTATCGCAAAAAATGAATTATAATTTTTTTAACTATGTTTAA